>JAQBSW010005758.1:0-54651 GCA_029291075.1 Eudiplozoon nipponicum | reverse complement strand
TGATGATGATGATGATGATGATGATGATGATGATGATGATGATGATGATGATGATGATGATGATGATGATGATGATGATGATGATGATGATGATGATGATGATGATGATGATGATGATGATGATGATGATGATGATGATGATGATGATGATGATGATGATGATGATGATGATGATGATGATGATGATGATGATGATGATGATGATGATGATGATGATGATGATGATGATGATGATGATGATGATGATGATGATGATGATGATGATGATGATGATGATGATGATGATGATGATGATGATGATGATGATGATGATGATGATGATGATGATGATGATGATGATGATGATGATGATGATGATGATGATGATGATGATGATGATGATGATGATGATGATGATGATGATGATGATGATGATGATATTAAATGTGGAAATGATCAAACATATATGAAGTATAAATTTAATTATTTTAAATATTCCTAACAATATTTTTAATTTTTTGGGTTAATTCACTTGCGAATAAGAAATAATGTCATCTTATTTCAGTAATAAATTAATTGGGACCTATACTCTATGTGGGTATTCTTAACTAGAAATTTGGCAAAATGAATCAATATAGTTTAAAGTTGCCTAATGCATTTTTTGAAGCAGCATATTTAAAAAAAACGTTATGTAGGCAGAAAGTTTGTACTTTATTCTGATTGGTTACCTAAAATTGACCACTTAAGTATTCAACGATTTAATTGGCCATTTTCTGTCAATTGAACCATCGCTCAAGGTTGCATAATTTGATTGAATAAGCCAAACACATGATATTGAAAAAATACAAAAATCAGAATTTGTACTATTAGACGTATGCAGCTCACTTTGAAATCATTTAAACTTGTTGAATTTCCACTCTATTCATTTACCAAGGTTATCTGTTTTATTCATCACCGGATATTTAAAATTCAGAATTTTTTAATGAAATGAATGGAATAAATTTCTGGTTAATCATGAAATAGGATAAATGAGATTCTGCTCATAATCTCACGGATTACTCTGAACATTTCAATTTACAATGTGGTAGCTAAATATGTAAGTTGCAATTTTATTATATTATTTTTTGGTATTCTAATTTTTTTACATAACCCAATTATAAATATAAAATAAGATTAGCATTTTAAAGACAAAATTGTAATTTGCCTCCACACGCTGTCTTTACGTGTTTACCGCAAAGTACGACGTATGGATAGATTGTGATGTCGAAAGCCGTAGGCGTTTATCGAGTAAATAAATTCAAAACTTGGTTGTCGTGAAGTACGATAAGTTCAATGTCTACGAAATACATACTTTTTTGCACAAACTTTGTTAGAAACATTTTAAATTAACAGCTAAATTTCAAATTAATGACTGGTTAATAGTACACTTCATGAGATGCGTTTGGGATTTTTAATATTCAGTTTGTAGAAACGCGATATATATATATATATATATATATATATATATATATAGCATTAGATTTTAATATTATTAAGAATCGATACTTCATGTAAGCGAAGTTGAAGATGAGTAGAAACAATATGAATAATGACTAATTCTTATGCATGGAATATTGTAATATAAGAAATGATGAGATGAGCCCGATGAAATCTGAATAGCCTTTAGCAATGCCTACTAAAATTTAGTTTAATAAATCACCTTCCTTTAAATTACAAAGAATGCTCATTTACTGAAAAAGCAATTCTGCTAACCGCACATGGGCGTAACGAATGATACAAAAAATGGTTTCGACACCTCTGCTTTTGATTTACGTTTTCGAATCTGAGCCAACAGGTTTCTAATTCTAAAATTATCTATGTTTTCACAATTAATGATAATTTCAAGTGTTCTGTAAACAAATAGTCTAGACAATAAAACGGGTTTGTGCAGCGTTGCAGTTACGCTAATATAACTTTGAATAAGGAACTGAATTAATGGCCTTACATAAGAAAAAGAATCCAGCATCCTAGTCTAAATTTGAAATATACCAAATCCTGAATAGTAAGAGTCAACAAGACCAAGTTTTCCAAACTTAACACATAAAACAAACAAATTCTGGTCTAAGAAAAAGTTATCGGATCTCCTCTAGATAAGCAGAAATATTTTGTCAAATTCTGTCTACCTATCAAAGTTACATGTCAGTATGACAATAGAGTGTGAGAATAAGCCGTTGCGCATCAGTATGACGTAAGGTGGCAAGTAGTCTTCGTACATAAAGGAACTGTCGTTTGTGGCGTCGTCAATTGCTACAGACAAGAGAAACTTATGCGGAACATTTGTTCCCGCCGCTGTAGACCATGAACTCTGATGCGGTGACCCTGTATTTGCACATCGTCTGGATGCATACCTGAGTACGGAATTAGCATAAGACTTTAGACTAATGACAGTAAGATAAACCCATCCGATGATGTCAATGCACACAGCCAAGTCTTGTCTGCGTGTTTAATGCATTTAGATCTATTAGGTTCATTGGTGCTTGGTACGAAGGCTCCATTTAATGAGAACATCTTCTTATGATTCACGAAATAATCCTAGTGAGATCAATTTCAAACAATCATTTCTGCTCCGATATTCGAAGCAAAATTGTTGCCGAATGTGATTCCACTGAGAAAAATGATATTACTCTGTATTGATGTAAATCACAATATATTACATCGCGAAAACTAAACAGCGTGTTAATGATAGTTTACAGATCCGAGCATCTGACTGGTAGTAAGTTTGCAAACACCCATCTCTAGAATAGAATGGGATACACTAGACGTTTAACTATATGCCGGTGTCTGAAGTCACCGAATCAAACATCCTGTTTACAAACTTTTTCCTCTAGCATTAGGATGTAATAATATAAAGAATCGATATTTCGCGTAGGTAAAATTGGCGACGACTCGCTACATAATTAATATATATAATAATAATATATATAATTAATATAGTGATGACACTGTTAATAACAACTATACAAAACGAGTAATGGCTAGTGAAAGTGCATGTAATGTTATTATATAAGAAATTATGAGCTGAGCTTAATGAATAATAAATATTCTTTAGCACTGCTCATTAAAATAAAGGGACAATAAAATTTTATTGCTCTGAATTTGCTTCGGGTGTGTATGAGCATTCTTGAACATTCTTTTCAAACTCAGGTAGCTTCTTCCTATTAATTAAGTGAACAATAAATCATGTAGGCAGGTTTTAGCATTCATAAATTTGATGTTAGCATTTTATAAATGTAAATGGTATCTAGAAGTGCAAACCAGTCCGTCAATATCCCTGGATTTCTCAATATTTTCTTATAATAATGTCAAAATAAAGTTATTTGATATGTGCTGTCATAACATCAATCCAATTTCTACTTCTGTCTTTTAAAATCTTTAAAATTTGTCAAATACAATAATTTTCCTTTTTGCTGAATTGAAATATTTTAAATGTTTAAATCTAATGCCTGACACATTCGTCAATAAATTTTTCTAGACATTTTAAATTTTACATGTTCTAACTAATTAAAAATTGGTTTGTTTTTCCCGACCCAACAGTATTTTTTTCGTTTGACTAAAAGGTTAATTCATATCAAACTTTACCTATAAATAGCATTTCGAGTCCTGGTTGAGCTTAGTCACTTCCTTATTCCAGTCTCGCTTATGTACACCCCACCTCAAACAATTTCGCGCTTTATTATTAATAAACCAAAATGCAAGCATGAATTCACACATCCTTTGATATTGTAATCAATGACTATAATTTAAAAATAAGCCTCTTTCTATTGTAGAGTGCTAAGAAAAAGGACGAGTCAAACCATGCAAAATCAAAATTACATTCAATCGTGCTTCTACCTAACACAAATTTTTAGCCATTTTCGAAAGAAAAGATGCGTATATTATCACAATTATAATTTAGCAATCGCATTTATATTGTTTACAACTAGAACAATTTTTCTAAACTAGCGCAATTTTTTTATTGCATTCCAATAAGTATCAATGGTATTAAATATCTCCATATAAATATTTCATTCATAGCAAATTTACGATTTAAATAAATTTTAACATTTCCAGGGAAATAAATTGTGGTAAATTTGGTGGATCGATTATATATATCACTAGGCATGAACATTGTTATCTATTCTTAATAAATTTTGATTTGAAATAAATATTATTTATATTTATCTCACAAGACTGTCCACGTCCTCGCCTAATCCAAACAAAAATTTACCACGCATATAATTATGTCAAAATTGAAATTATCTTACCTCTAATTCTGAGTTAAAGAATCCAAACTCTGACACGTAATTTATTCTTCATTTTTTACTTATTTATTAACGTCTATATCTGCTTTGTCGTAAAGCTAAGATAATGGATAATCGTAAATAATTGGAAGAGGTGTCTAGATAGACTCAAACTTTGGTTTACATATCATTTGATGTGGCATATTCTGAAAATTAAAAACAATATAAGTACTGCCCCATTAATTAAGCTTCTAGTATTTTTGTCCATGAAATATAATACCTCTATTTACTTAAGGCAAATACTGTCATTACGACGAATTATTGAGTATTTTTTGAGAAATATCTTTGAGTGATCCTTGTTGTTTATTAAGAATAATCCTATTTTTTTGTTCGAAAATATATTCCAGAAACATCAATTTTATACAGTAATATATGACATGGGGTACAGAATGGTTAAATATTTTTTATATTTTATATGCACCTCGTCTGAGTGTTTTGTAGATATTAACGTGTTCACGTGCAAGTGTCTGCGGGCGTGAGACTCAGTGCAGGTCAACAATTAAACACACGAGCAAATCCTTCTAATTAATAAATAAAATTTTAAAATCAAACTACTTCCCACTTACTTAATCAAATGGAAAACGTTAATATTTAAAACTAAATAGATATATTTTTTGCTTAGAAGTTAATAAAATAATTACTGCTTTATCAGCAACAAACATATTATATTGCAACAAACAATTTATTCTTAGAAATGTAAAGATCATGAAATTTCTAGACTATTCATTAATGTGGTCTGAAATACTCAAAAATACAAACTTTTAATCATTTTTCCCTATTTATTTGAGTTTGATTTGTATTTATTTAGGACATCAGAATAGACTGATCATTAAATAAGGGGGGAAACGATATTTATCATGCAAAACAATTTCTTCCTTATTGGGCACTTACTTATATTACCTCGAATTACCACATTCCGTGTTTGAGCACGGAAGTCAATTATGTAAACTTGCAGTTAATTCGACACACAAGGAAGCCGCTCTGTGTATCAATTTCTAATATTATATTCATTTGAGTTTTCAGCTACTTTAAGATGGATAATTGTAAAAAATACTGTTTTAACATTAAGTTCAAATTGGCCACCTGTTACCTTTAGCTGTATAACAAATAATAATAAGTGACATGTGAGGCATGATATATATATATATATATATATATATATATATATATATATATATATATACGTATATATATATATATACACATATATATCTAGTTTTATTGGTATATATTAAAAATTAAATAAAACAAATCACTCAATTTATATGCTTAACCGGATTTAGCCTATTTAAGCTTTACACTGAGTTGCATTATTTAGAAGCTTGGGAGAATGACTTTCGATATTGTTCCTCCATTTAGCCATATTCGATCTTTTGTTGCAAACCGAACACCACACGGCATGTAGAATTGATATAAATAAGAGAATAAGGATGTTTATTCGTTCTATACAAGCTGACAATATGAACTAGAAATTCCGTTATATAAAAAATAAAATTTACTAAACGATTTGGCTTTTCCCTATTTGGAACTATTTAAATGTGGCCAGAAATAGCGCAGCTGAAATATTTCGTCAAAAGTAATTAAAATCAGAATAATTTTTAGTTCAGATATTTTTTATAAATAATCAAGTATGACGGTATGCATTTATTATAAATCTGGTACGCAAAATACTATTGAATAACATCTATTTTATGTTCGTTATCGCAGTTTTATTTCGAGCGCGAAAGCTTTGAGTCTAACGCTTTTACTTTACTTCACGTATTACTATTGTCAGTCGTAAAATAAAGATATATCGAAAGCAGACATAGGCTGGACAGAACATATATTACCACAGCGATCTTACAATTTCTCAAAAGATAAAATTTATACAAATTTATCCCAAAAAATATAGAAACGGAGTTACAAAGAATTTCAATGTAAATAAATGTTGGCGCTCAACACAACTTTATTAAAAAACGATAAGCTCAAAAGTTTTGTTAAAGAAAGTATTAGAGATAAGCTATGTCAACAAGGATGAAATCGTACACAACCGAAAGGCAGTCTCTATAAGTATTCCTTATAAAGGTGACGTAGCATCCGAAATATTTACTCGAAGAAATAAAAATGTATTGACTTCTCAGATGCCCGAAACAATTTTTTCCCCTATCACTAAGAGTCCACGAAATTTAAATGTAAAAGATAAACTTCCTTTATTCCAATTGTCCAAAAGATGTTCATTTATTCAAATGCCATAACTGATCAGTACGTAATGTAGGCTGGACTAGCTAATTACTGAAGGAGCGAATTCGAGAACATTTTATATTAAGCACAGCTGTCATATGAGGGAAGGTTTTGGCAATACCTCAAAGCATTAAACGAAAAATTCGATTCGCGGGCGGTGATAACATTTCCAATAGTCCAAGTTGCGGCAGGGTGACTCAGTGGTTAAAGCACCCGATTCTAAGGTTGACGTGCCCAAGGTTCGAGTCCAGTTTGCGGCAACTTCTGGCCAGTACGTGATCAGTTCCCAATATTGACAAAGCCGGCATACTAAATGATTTGCCTTTTCTAAATTATACAAGGCTTAAGTTATACTGACAAATGTAGGCACATAATAGATAAGGTGTTTAAATCAAGATCGCATCCTTAATTATAGTAAACCTCAAAACATTGTTTATAAAACCAGCACTCCAAATCAGGCGGATTTCAAAGCTTTTCAAAACAAAAAACCAAAGCTTATAACGTCCATTTGATACTGTTTTATTGAACATTCAATATCCTCAGATAAGTAAACACAAGGAATCCGCTCTTAATTCAGATATAAACCGGAGTTTGTTTGTGTGTGTTTGGATGTTTATGTGAGCGTTTTTTGCATGCCTCAGAATGCGCGTATACCGATTTCTCTTTTTCGTTGTATAATAATTGCTTAACCCAGATCTATCATCGTCGTTTTCAAAAAAACTGATTGTGTAGAGTAGCCAATATTTAAATCTAGTTTATTTAAGATGAAAAAGAAATTCCCTTCACAACTGTGCCGTATATACGCCAATGATGCTACGCGTACCGTATTGGGAATCGCTTTTGATATTCTGCCCGGAGTAGACATCCTTAACCTTTCTTTCCAAGCATAAGTAATTATATAAATGATATTATTATTGAATTTCTATATAATGGTATGAATTTGTTAAATACAAAAATAAGTATAATTTCATATATATATATATATATATATATATATATATATATATATATATATATATATATATATGCATATGTGTATATATTTGTTATTAAATTAACCTTGCATAATATACAAAATAAATTCATTTTAAAAAATTGGACATTTTAATTCTGTGAAATTATTTATAATAGGCATAAATTGTACTATTATGAGTTTCACTCGACAGTATTTGGTTTAGTGTCTTATAACCAATGCAAAGAGAAAATATGCATGCATGCAATTTTATGTTTAATGTCAACTTATGTATTTTAGAAAAACTTTCATTCATTTAATTACGGATTCAACATAACTTTTTTGATTTTTCATTGATTTAGTAAATAGTACAATATTATATTGTAATGAACAATTTTAATTATTATTTTGCTTTCGGTAAAATTTAAACTTGGCGTAAGACACTACTTTGCTTTTATTTTTTAATCCGTTTAGCTAAGCTATGGCTATTTTTTTAGTTTCCATTGCATTTTTGTCATCTCAGATACTATTTTTTACCGCAAATGTTATTTCCACCAAAGATTATGAAACATATTTTTTGATTTAAAAAAAATTAGCTAATTAAAAAGATAGATGCTTTCATAATACAAGTTACTGTAAGCACACAAATTTTATTAGCTGATGGCGAAAATAATTTTTTTATGTACACACTATTGCCCAATTAATGCATGCCATAATTTACTATGTCACCTTAAACGGAAGTTGCCTCTAGGGGCAACTGTGCAATGCCGTATTGCTTATTCGATTTAGATTGTTACATTTAATAGTCTTTTTTAATCACGTAGACTGTTGCGATTAAACTTACCATTTAAATATGAAAATCGTTACTGCTAGCATTTTAAATACACACATTTTCATGCACATCATTTTATTTTTCAAAAATATATATCATTTTTAAAGCACAATTGCGATTATATATTGCTTTAGTATAAAATAAACCTTGCATATTTTAAGGACAAGAATTCATCAAGTGGATCCGTTTCGTCCAATTGGTAAATCGTCAAATACTTGCCATTAATTGCCACGGCACGGTACGAATCGTTTTACACCTGCTTTAATTTTTTACATTTATCCATAGCGCCACCTCAGCCACACATTTAACGTAATTTACAATCACAGCCCAACTTATGTTTTGGTTAGTCCTCCGTTTAGTTAAAAATTATTTCGCATCTCCTACGACCAAAACTTCTAACAAGCCACCTACTATTTGTGAGTGAATAACAAACAAAAAGCCACCAAGTTCAGTGATTTTAATTAAAGTTTTACCAAATCGGTTTGATTCTAAAATTAAAAATATTTCCTTTTTTTGAAAACGTCTAGTTGTTTTCTTATTTCTGGAAGGGATATGTGAATTCGATTTTGTAATACACTTCGGTTTTTTATGCATATTACTTAATAAGGTTAAATTCACAATTAAATTAGTTTATAAGTTGAATTATAGGTGCTTCGAAGCATTATATAATATAGATTTAGTGGATACACATGCATAAATTATTTGTATATTTGAATATTAAATACTCGATGCAGCCATTCCCTTCATTTCTTAAAACATGGTTATGGCTTTAAAACAGAGTAATAAACTTAGCTTATCATAATTTTTCTCTCATAATAATTTCTGCACAGTAGAACGCAGTTTTCGTTTATAAATGACGAATGCCAATTTTTTCTCAATCGGTTCCATTCCCTCATGATTCATATTGTTTTTTAGAAGGCCGACTACAAATATATAACCGTGCAACAATCAACATTCAGGATATATATAATCAATTTTATGCATGTATATATGCAATTAGGTTCACATTTAGTTGATTTTTTTGTTCTTTAGGGTTCACAATAATTATGCTAAGACTGCTTTCACTATAGTTTTATATCAAACATAAAATTGATTATCCTTAATTCAACTTCAAACATTTAAGTACTTGTTTAGAATAAGCACAATATATTGTATAATTCCGGAAATGACTACCTTTATTATAATCAAGTTTGCGGTCTTGATATAAACACCTGACCCAAGACCGCAACCTTGATTATAATAATTGTTATCACCACCCGCGCATCCAATGTTCGTTTAATGACTACCTTGTTGGATAACATGCTATTTTGGAATTACTGAATGTATTAGGTAACATGTCATTTTATCGTAAATTATCAACCTATATGTGCGTTTAAATCAACGTTGATACGTAGTTTTCTTTGTCTGATATTGGAGATTTTAAAAGCGCCATAATTCGTTTAAAGTTTTGGTTAAACTATATCATTTCGGCCTTCATCAGCATGCCTCAATATTACTCGTCAGTATTCTTCAATATAATTTGTCGAAATGTTTCGACATTATTTGTTAGCATGCTTCGATTTTATTTTTCAGCATGCCACGACCTTATTCTGCAGCGCGCTTTGATATTCTTCTTGAAATTGAACTGTCATTAAAAAGTTTAATTTCGAACTATTATACGTCTAGTTGTTGGTTAAATTAGATTTCAATCTTATAACCTTTAAAGACAGAGGTTCTGGGTTATTTAGAATAACACATACGTAAAAGCTTTTTTTTCTTGGTATCGTTTTAAATTCACATTATATGTATTGAATAAAATTCTTTCGCTAAATTATTTTAGCTGACTCAGAAGAAAAATGATGAACTGCAGTTAATTTGCTCTAAATGTAAATAAACGGGTCATAAAAGAATGCAAAAGAATAATTTTATAGAAGAAATAAAATAAACAAATGTATATTAGATTATACATCTAATAATGAAAACATTTATTATTTCCTGCCGTACTTCAACCATTTCAACGGTGCTGTCAGAGCTTTTCGAATGAGCATCAGCCAGATGACTGAAATAAATATATATTTTAGGACTTTGTGAGCAACTGCGAAAACCAGCAAGCAGTCCTGAGTTTCATTGTTACCTGAGATATAACAGGAAATGTGAGACAGTTGATTAATTAGTTCCAACTTATAAGATCATATCAAGACACAACAAAACTTAATTTGTAAAATTTTCAGACAAAAGCGCAGTCGTATTGGCCTGATTTTATGCAGCATCTAAAATTCAATGTTAATTTTATTGAAAATCAAAATACTAATAAAAATCTGGAACAATATTAAAAACTCACCTTAAATAATTAATTTAAACCTGAACTTCAATTATAAAAAGTTAAGCATAACAAAAGGTTGTCAGTTACAACATTTGTAAACTACAGCAAAATTATTAAAAAAATTGGTTTGTGTACGGGCAATTTAACGAATGTGTGCTATGTTTGTGCGATTCCTTCGTCCTGTTTGTATTACTATGTATGAATCTAATCAAATGTAATCATCGATGATTTTTAAATATTACTATATAAATTGTTAATTCCTGCAATGGAGTCCAGTTTTAGCGCAAATCAAATAGATCTATCTGACAGTTTTATATAGGCATAGTTTACTATAAAGTTATATTTCAAAACAAAATTTATTTTTTAAACAGCAAAACCAAGAATCTGCTAGACATTTTAAAATCTTACAATAGCGTTTAAATAAAGAATAGTTTAATATGCATAAACCACATGATAACATACGCCTTCCACTAATTAACTTATTAATGTGGAGAAAAAAATAAAACTAATTAAATAAATTTTCTATCAAACCTACAGCCCATTAAAATAAATAGCCTTACTAAATTTTATCGTAATAGGTACATTACCGCGACTAAAACTAACATAAAGGATTTTCGCCTTACCACGAGTTGAAACATTTTGACCAAACATATACAATTCAGTCTATGCTGCATCAATGGATAAATTTCGTTGTTTCAACTTAATTCTTACTTCTTCATACATTAGATTTTAATAAAGAATTTACTGCTATTTGAATAATTTAGCTTTTTCGTTAAAGTAATATAATTTGAACTTAAATATATATGTTCCTAACAATACTTGAAGAGATTTCAACAAAGTCGAAACCAGTCTACTGGAGAAATTACCTATTCTTCATTGTAAAATGCTCATTTTATTCTGAGAACTATAGTATATATATATATATATATATATATATATATATAGGGGGATGGCTTTATGAAGGTTATTCCTTGATTTGAATAATTGTAATCCCCGCGTTTTAGGTTCCTGCACATTTCTGCGCATTTCATCAATTTTATCCTACGCTACTGCTAAATGTTTTATTTTTTTCTTAAATTAAATACTTTAAGGGAAAATTTCTTGTTGGATGACAAAATCGCAAATTTTTAAATGCTAATCATACATCAATTTTGAAGGCAAAATTTTCTTTGGTTAGCATGATTGTTAGAAAACCATGTTTTATTACATGCTTCTGTAATCATGTCTATTATTTGTTAATAATATATATATATAAATATATATATATATATATATATATACAAATGTATATATATATATATAAAGTGATCATCAATTAAAAATGTAAGTCCATGCTACGTCTAAAATTTGAACTAAGTCAAAGTATCTTAGTTTTCGTTATTTATTATTCCTAACATTTATACTGCAATTGCCATTTATTTACCACAAGAATTACTTCATTGCTGTAATTTAGTGTCAGATGAATTGCCATGAAATTATTTTGTTACTTGTGTGCTGAAGAAATAAAACATTTTACTTATTTTATATTTAAAACAAATAATTTTACCGAAAAATTCATTTTCCAATATAGTTAGTTCATTTAGTAGTTTTGGCTTATTTGCTTCAATGAGAAACTACTATTTTATGCAATTAATCATGCAGATCAATGTAAGACAATTTTCAAGTAATGTTGGCAAAATTTCATAGACTACTTCTCTGTGGTGATGATCATTGTATTCCATCGCAAAACCGATATTATTTCAAGGTTAATGTACAGTTTCACTTAAATTTGGATTGCTATGTTCTAAGATCCGTGGTTTCTAATAATATGACATATATTTTCGGACTTTGTACAGATTTAAATAAAATAATCTTTCTACTTTTTACCTCCAAAATTTAATAGAAACATACACCAGTGTCTCGCCAAATACTTCGCGATGCAATTCGCCGTTTGCGCCGCGAATTTCGAAGCGCGAAGAAAATGTCGGCATTGGTACTCCGACGCAGACGAATGGAACCAGCCCAATTTTAGCCTCACCGTCTTCAGAAAAACAGGTTGAGGCAGACACCGAATTGAATAAACAACAGTCTAGTCCATCTCTGACACGTAGATCAAGTCAACCTATCGAGTTTATTGTACCTCTAAATCAAACTAAATGCAAAAACGAAGTACCTGCCAAGCCCTGTTTACCAATCACTAATACACCCAATACATGTAAAGCAGGTAAATAATTTTGGACTCATGATTGTCATGTTTTGATAAATTATTTGCGTAGAAATTTTAAAAATTTATTAATATTTGAATACACGTCTATGTAGGAACTTTATACTCAAGCAAATTGCGAGTAAAACTGTTCAAGATGGCAGAACCACTAAAGTTATGTGATTTCTGAAACTTATTATGGTGGTGTTGCATTTTTCACAGCGGCTTATACTTAAATTTAGCTTGTTTTGTCAAATTATAAAAGATGCTGATACTAATAATTGTTTGGTTCGGCTTTCTATTAAAACAGGATTATTAGATGAGTTGATTCTTTTCCTGTCAAATATATTCGTGACATTGGTCTGCTTTTCATTTTGAAATATGGTGTCTTTTATCTGATGTAAAAGGCTTCGTTTATGAATTATAATTATAATGATTTTATTTTCAGTGGAACGGAGAAATTTGTCAAAGTTTCATTGTTCCTCCTTTTTTAAATATTATCGGAAAATGCTAATTTTTGATAAACACGTTCGCATTTTACTTTCATTAAACTTTTTTATGCACTTGATATTTTAATCACTATGTAATCAGTGGGTTTATTTACTCGCATTATTAAAAAAGCCGTGACTTTCATGATGACTAATACAAGATTGATGAAACTCCGACATATTGGATACATACATGCAAAACATGCAATCGTTTATTTAAACAAATAGGATAGTTTATATTTTCTTCTCGACTAGCCGATCACTGGAGAACCGAATTTGTTGGTTAAACATACGTGAAAAAGAGAGAACGTTTACGTAATAGCTGAGAGCCAAACTCCTATTCAGGCGGATTTCCCGGGTTTTATAATGCAAAATTGAGAAAGAGCTACGCATAGCAGAAGCTCTTAGTTGCAACACCATTAATTCTCAGCTATTTAAGCAAAAGAAGCTTGAACATAAATCAAACATAACCTGGTGAAATGTTTTTTAGCATATATATTTGAGTCCCTCAACATGTGTTTTTCACGCATCCTGCTTACCGTTGTAAAATAATTGTATTTTAAACAATATAAATCTCCATGACCTTAAAAATTTACTTTAAAAAGTACCTTATATTGCAGTCGGGTTAATTTATCGTGACATTAATGTTCTTTATGTGAATTGCGTTTTACATAAATGCATTATAACAAATGTGTGCTTAAATGCATGGTGTAGATTTAAATTCAAATTACTTTTAATATTTTAATTATTTTCCATCATGTAGATGACTTTTTGAGTGGCAGTCACACTGATTCATTTTCAAGTCTCACTCAAGGCATCAATAATGACATATATAAATGTTATTACTCAGCAAACGCCAACTCTCAGAATGAAAACGCTCGTGTGAGTAAAGGGTTACCTATAATAGAGAGACGCACTGTATCAAATGTTTCAGCAGTTCCGTCGATAGACATTAACTCATCGCTGCCTTTGAGCGCTGCCACACTAACAACCGCAGGCCTACTGCCTTCGAATGTGAATTTTGTGCCAAACAGCATCCCTGACCATTTAAGCACCGTTTTCCTTCCGCCACGCCCACCAATACCTGCTGATGTGAACAGCAAACGAAAAGGTTGGTCCAACTAGTAATGACGTGGAAATAATCTCTTAGCAATTATACTTTCTCTAGCATTATATTGTGGATTATGTCAAATAGCTCGTATTGGATTTAATACATGTGTACCAATTACATTAATGAGATGTAGTTCATGTTGTCATCGGATTTAGTATTTTGTCAAATAGAGATAGATTTTCTGGATTTAGAAAATTCATATTTATCATTTAATGGGGGCTACAGGCATTTAATAACTATAATATTATTCATCAAATTCTTTAAGACACAATGGATGTTCGTGTTTTAGTGGTCAATCGACTACTTGGGCAATACTTTGTAGCCCATTTACGAAGTAAACCTTTCTGTCTGAAATCTACAAAATGGGATTAACGTTAACTATAAAGATGCGCTAGTACTAGATTAATATCGCTAATCCACTCCGGAATCCGTAATCATTCTTCACTTGCCGGTGTCTTCAATTCTTTATGAGTATATCGGCATTTTTTAAATTACTGGCCTTTAAAAGAGCCAAAGTGCCCCCTGAAAGATATTTAAAAATTCTAAGCAGACATTCCTTTTTAATCTGATTTTCCGATAATACTCAACACATCCATTTTGCAATCGACTGGTTAATAAGGTTTTTTACTACTTATCTATTTTTTCGAGAATGGTGATTCCTGTCAAGTAGGATATGCTGCTGCTGTTTTAAATCTCTTGCGATACGTACCTAGCGGACATTGGATACCACAGCCCGTATTGAGTCTACGTATGAGAAAGCTACATTTGCCAGAGAAGGGAGCGAATGTGTTCATAGGAGCCTTAAAGCCAAATATTGTAAGCCGGCGTAAGATGGGTTTTTTTACAGTTAAACGAAATCCCTGTATATACATTCTCTGCCGTCTGATGAGCATCTTGAAAGTTAGAGCAGAGTTCAGAAGTTCAAAAAGAAACCATCAATTTTGTGACATCGAATTTTTCCCAAGCCAACAACGCTGGCCTAACCATTTTACTGGCAAATTATTTTGCTCAAAGCACAGCGCATAAAATTATACCGAAGTGGTAAACAGAATTAAATCTTGCTTTTTTTACATTTTTAGACAAAATATCCGACTTCCATTTCCAAATAAATGAAGAATTATTAGTAGTATGTGTATGAAAAGCAAAATAATGTCAAGTTCAAGGAACTTACTTCTGCATTATTGGAAACCGTTATCGTAGATTCTTCTGGCAATGCTGATATTTACTAATTGAATGAAATTTTAAGGTAGTCTATTAATGCATTCTCAGAAATGTTAGGTCGGCTATATATATTTAATAAATTAACGAAAACTAGAAGTTAAAATATATTGTGTACACTTACTTATGTAAAGTTTTATTTAGTTAAAATATTTAAATATTAGTGTTGACAGAGTTAAATATGTTAGTACGCAAGAGGATTCAAATGCAAGTTCTACACGAAGAGCAATGACCCCCATTGGATTCAGGACACTTACATTTGAACGTTGTTGAACATGCAGGTCAGGAAAAAGTGCTAAATTGATGTATTGCACAAGAACAACTGGAAATCATTTTAGGTTATAGCTCTCCCACAATTAACACATCGGGTGAGCTCCAAAGCTAGTTCTCCGACGAATAGTTAGTTGGGAAGTTCCTAGAAAAACCCCCGCTGGTGGCATAAGTTAGAGTTGAAATTTATGGCATCAGAGAAAAATTGTGTGACACTCAAAATGTATTCAAAAGATCTGCAATAATTTTAGACAATCAGTATGGTATGAAACTGTATTCGGTTTTGAATGAAAGCATTATGATATTTCTGTAAAGATTATGCTAAAATATGGCGTAATATGGAATGCCTCAATCATTTTGTCCGGCAATCTAAAAATACTTTATGACAAAGTATAAATGCATCAATCCAAATTGGCAAAATTCAGCTAATTATATATATATATATATATATATATATATATATATATATATATATATATATATATATATATATATATATATATGAATTACCATACTGAATATGTTAATTTATTCGATGGAACACTGCAAAATGTGAGTCTTTAATTGTGAATACCAAACTTCACTTTATCTACAAATTCGTCAAGACTAGCTTTCTTAACTATAAAGGTTTTCGTTTGCTGATTAAGAAATTAGAACGGAAAAACTCACGCGAAATTATATAAAGTTCCCACATTTATGGTTATTAAATTCCCAAACTTTTTTTTAATGCGAAGCGCAAGTAGATACCATTACTTACTGATTTGCCAAATAGCCTGATTTTGGTTTTTATTTTGTATGGTTCGGAGTTCATAAATAGCAAATTGCTTTGAATATGTTCAAGAAAATCTATTTTTTACTTGGTACTAAATTGAATTAGGAATTAAAAGTTACATTGAATCCTAGTTTGATTATAAATCAGGCATGAGAAATGCAGATAAATAGAGTCATATTCTTCACCCCACGGATAAATTTGGCTGTAATATATGGTATTGTAAATAGTAAAATTTGGAAGGAAGGTAGAAAATGTTCTACTGGCCACATACAATATATAAAAACGATTAGGAAGCGGGAAACGTATAAGCTGAGGCAGGCATACAAACACACACACGCATAAACGATTCGTTAGTTTATCAAAAAAGACTTGCTTTGTTTATTTATTTGATGCACATGGATGTTGCATACAGCAGTGTCCGCTCTTCGCGTAGCTCTTTTTATTTCTAGCTTGGGACAACGTCTTGGAATCTGCCGGAATTGGAGTGTGATGTTTGTTTGTCATCGGCGTTCGGTTTAAATGTAAAGGAATTCGCAAATTTATTAGTCGGCCAGTCTGGCATTTATAGCGCACTTACCAGCTATGGCATGTTTATTAATAAATATTATTCTTCGGAAATGCGAATCTTAATAAAATTCATAGTACCTTTCCCATGTGCAAATGCAAAATGGAATTTTATCTGATATTGACCATTTGATTTAAAACAGGCGTTTAAGCTACAATGTTCTCTTGATCGAGTAATTAACCGTCTGGTCGATCGTCATACGTAAGTTGATCGACAACTTGCGCATGTATATTGGTATATCGGTAAATTACTCGAATGAGAAGACATTGTATTTTAAACGCCTGTTTTGAATCAAATGGTGAGTACTCGTCTACAATTGCGCGACACATCGTTGAAACATCACACGTTTGTTCTCCAGACATAGCATTTAAAATAATTACTAAATGCAAAAACAAAAGGGAGCTAGCCACATACGAAGCCTTATGGATAAACAAATTGCAGCCGGATTAATGCAAGCAGAAGAAGCACGTACAAGCATTGAGCTTGAACTGGAGGTGACGCACGCAATTGATTGGTTGTTTCCCTTATTGTACACTATCCACATGTTTACATATTTCTAACATGTTTTCCTTCCAATTTATACATAAAGATATGTTCATTAGTAGATTACTTGAGAAGATAATGAGAAAGAAGCGTTTCTTGTATCTGATATAAAAATATTATTTTAATCTTTGATTTCTGAGAGACTTCTCTTTACATTTATGTTTTTCAGGCTATTCTGTGTATAACTAAATATCATGGGTGCGTTATGCATTTAAAAAAATCATTGAATTTTTACTATACGTGTACACATTTAGGATAACACGTCCTTTTTTAAAAGGCATATTGACATATATCGTCTTTTAATTAGGCACTAGCTTCATTGATTGCTTTCGTTGTTTATACTTCGTGTTCTCTTTGACAAAACGTTCAGGATATCATTTTCCTAATAAAATTACTACAAACACCATGAGTTCTTGGCGTCTAAATTCATCAGAGCTAATTTTCTTTATTCCATAGGTCAAATTGGTCATAAAATTTCTTGTTTGAGAAATTAGGACAGCGCTGTGGCAAAAGATATACTGTCCATTCTATGTCTGATTGTGGTATATGTTTCTTACTCGACTATCATCGTCCCGTCTCAATAGCAATACGTCAAGGCAAGACATTGCTTTAGACTGATTTTTTTCGCGTTCGGAGTTAAAGGATTATGCTGATACAAGTTGCTAAAATCTTTAAACCTGCCAATAAAATGCCCCAGATATATATGGCGGTAATTTAGATTTGTTGTCTGCAGTTATTATGTTTCCACGTAGAGCATGTCGATAGTGTCATTCCATTTACGAACATGACCATAATGACCATTGAAATTAGATTAAACATCTTTTGTGCACGTATTGGTGGGAAATTATAGATGCCTTGTACGAATGTGTAACGCCATGTGGTTACCTTGAATGAAACTGCAGCTGTCAACATGTCAACATGTGTTCAAGTAAATAGATTTCTTACGTTGAACCAAATCAATTTTCTATCATTAACAATGTACAAATTTACTTTATTCACGAAATAAAAAGTGTCGCAAACATGTCCGTTTTGCATTCCATTTTGTATTGGCCATAGGATCGTCTTTAGTTCTCCTTTAAGTTTGTGCTATGGAGTGATGATTATTCACCTTATTTGTATTTATGGCGGCGAGTTGCACGTTACAACAACATTTTGGATGATAAATACTGTTTGTTGCGGAGAACTAATATATATGCAAGTATGTATTAGGTGTTGCGAACCTAGTAACAAATTAGTTCAGTTGTGACCAGAGGGATAAACCAAAGGCAGCATGAACGGAAAGTATAATCTCATGCACATTCGTTTCGTGCTTACTGGCGACTCATCAGTAGGAGCCGGTATTACGCCCTTTAACCACTCTATATTCGGGTAAAGTCTGGGACGGTACAATCTCCTAGTCGAATGTGTAAACATGCAGTAGTGAAGCTAACATCATATAAAGTCTTCGACAATTCGACTTCAACGCTAACTCAGAAAATGTTATATATACGGAGTCTGTAAAGGATACTAACACTATGGCTATTGTGTCAGTAACCGATACCAACATTATAGTACTGAAAAGGTACATGGTACTAACACATTCCTCACCCAGAGTGGTCAAAGAGCGTAATACCGGCTCCTACTGATGAGTCGCCAGTCAGCACGAAATGAATTTGCATGAGATTTTACTTTCCGTTCATGCTGTCTTTGGTTTATCCTTCTGGTCACAACTGCACTAATTTGTTACTAGTTTCGCAGCACCTAATACATACTTACATTTTGGATGGTCAGCATGCCGTAGATTGTGATTGCAAGTGTCTTGACTCGTTTTGTTTGTTTGAGACGTTGTTTGATATTATTAATGTTCAATAGAATTTACATCCCCGGTTCTTTGTTGAATTGCTTCACAGGAAGTTTTAATCGTACGTTATTTTGAATCGTTTGTAGTTTCCCGATTGTGTTTTTTATTTGGTAGGATTTGTACTTTTGTTCAGTATCATGAATACTTTTCGTATTGATAAGGGCTTTATGTGGTCCTTTTATTGGCTTCGTTAATCTGATTTAGTTTGTGCGTCTGAATGCTTCCGGTCCTTATTGAGGCTTCCTCTGTATCCGTATTTTTGATTGAATAATATCGAATAAAAATCAAGCATCTGAAAGCTACAACACCAGGATTACAACAGTTGTTATGCAAATTTCTTTGGTTATATTATTTTAGCTTAAGAATAAAACATAGCTATTCTCATAAAATAATTTTATAAACTTTGTTGCCTTGACATCGCAGTACACTATATTGACTCTATATGGAGTGGACTGTAATGCTGCTTGAATGCCCATATGAATAGAAGGATACACCATCCAACTTTGTCACATTTTTTAAAGATTCATAATGCTTGTGAAGCTTAGGTCTGACACTTTCTTCTGGATTAACACATAATACGAAATGTATGCAAACTTTAAATTTCTCCATTTGCTTATGCTGAATTTGTCCTATGTTCCTGTTCTGTTTGCCCCAGTTGGTTACTGAGTACGCGTCATTAATCATTGGGCATAAATTTGTGCTATTTAAACGAGATCTTTTTTGCACAAATTAGTTTGACTCAATTGTATTTTATACGAGTTTTCATCTTTTTTAGAATTTTTTCCGTTTCGATAGGCCGTGTAAATTGACTGCCTATTATCTACTTGTCGCACGAACTATATTTTTTATAGCTTATAAACAAACAAAAGCTTAAGACCGGCTAAATCTTTTAGTACATTAATAGAAGTCATCACCGAACGGATAATAACACATTGTAAAATATATATTTTTAAAAATATTAATACATAAAAACATATATTATAGGTAATATATTCCAGATCATTCATTAATGGAATCCCACCATTATATATATATATATATATATATATATATATATATATATATATATATATATATATATATATATATATATATATATAATATAAATGAATTCGATTTGGAATTATCTAGATATCAGTTTTATTCGCATTATATCTAAACATTTTGCAGAACAGCGTAATTTACCCAGTAATAAAAATCATACTAATGGTTTTAAAAAATACATTTTAATCGATTTAATAACTTTGAGTACTCCTTTTTGATTGTCTAACATTTTAAATTCTTTCATTGTAGCAAAATAAGGATTTGGCTTAAATATAATAGGAATTGTAAAAATAACAATTTGAACAAAATAGTTTTTCAGTTTTTCGTGCGCCATTGTAACAATGATATCTTTATTCTAATTCAAAGATGAATAGCGTAATATTTGAGAGACCATTACAACATATTCTAAGTTATTCTTGACAAAGATATACACATATTTTTCGTGCTTCCTCCTTTAAGTCTTTACGTATTATAAGTTTAGAATTTATTGCTTTCTTTGTCTCATACTTTTTCTGTAATATCTTGTGAGTCTGCATAAATTTCTCTTCTTTAGTTCGAGAATATAGCCTGGTAATACGAAACACTGAAAATTAAAGTGCTTGCAATTCAATAACATACTCTTTTCTAGTACCAGGTTTGTTTTTTCTTAAAGCGGAAGATTCCTGTAGAGTTTTTAAAGTTATAGGATAAGGATATTGGGAGGTTTAGAAAACTTTTAAAAGAAACACCCTACTAACATAAAAGTATTACCAAATATTTTTACCAAAATATGAGTCCTATATTACCAATAAGATGGATGTAATAATATTATTTACTGCATGTCAATATATGCACGGAAATGTGGACCGTTGGTGGTAGATATATTCTTTTAAAATTTTATATCGAATTTTTCTCTCTTTTTTTAAATAAATATTCAAAATATGCCCAAAATAGACTTGAAGACTAACAAAGAGAATACTTCGGTGAAGAAATCTCTTCAAAGATCTACAAGTGTGCCGTTTCTGAAACGCGTTCATTTTTTTCAGCGACATGACTCTCCCGCCACAAGAACTCAACATTCACATCCAAACTTTGAAGGCACAACAAATAGCAACATTTCAACGAAACAACAAATGCTCTGGCTTCTGCCGAGTTGCGCGCTGTCTGCAGCTGGCGTGTTAACACCCGACTCAACTAACAATAATTACCGACTGGCCGACAAAAACGGTAAAGTAATTGAACCAAGTTTTATTGCTGATAAGACGGTCGGAAGTAAAAAGAACACAGGCCTTAATGGTCATATACCGTACGCCCATGCCCTTAGGTCAGCTGGTAAGCAAAGTCCATCATTGTTCCCGTTCTCGTTCTCAAATCTACCTTTATCTAAGCAGTGTCTGGTGCATCCGTCGTCTGACTCGGAAATGTGCATTCGCCAAGCAACCTGCACAAATGCACTAACCGGCAAAAGAGGTAAGCGAGTTCAGCCGAATGATCCGGAGGTTAGCAGATCTTGCAATGCCTGCAGCGCGACTGACACAGATGAGGATGACGGCTATTACTATTATCGATATCCGCCGTATGCAACTGCGTCTACACTGAGAACTGGCATTTCAACGGGTGACTTGCAAGCTAACGCCGCCCATTCGCGCAACCAGGCACAAGATGGACAACGCACGCAGCAGCTTATTGAAAGTCCGGCTCAGAAGCCGCACAAGCGTAATAAACGATCATTTTCGTTTAAATCTCTTCTGTTTAATAACAGCAATACTTTGGGTAAGCCGGTCCAAAGTGAGAAAGAAAAACAGAGTGTATGCGCTTCAGGTGAGCAGGCTCAAAGCGCGCTCCCTATAGCCGAAAATGCGAGATTTTCAAACGAAATGCTTTTCACTAGTCCCAAATACTCCAAAGAGGTGGAACAGCTGACTAACGGTACTAAAAATGCAACCGGGATTTTGAGTGCAAATAATGACGGTGGTCTTGTGTCTGCGTACAAATGGCGTGAAGAACAGTTTATCGAAGGCACACCTAGAATAAAACTAACACCCAAACCTGGCAGCGATTTAGGTGATTCCATCACTGGTCTGTGCAACGATATCAAACAGAATGATTTATCAGCTAAAACAGCGGAAAATGAAGATTTAGATGGCGAGGCAACTTTACGGGCAAAACGAGCAACCCGTACCTTTGAATCGAATCGGTCTGCAAAAATAGAAGAGACGCGTCGAATTATCTCTGATATGACCTCCAATGACGACAGGACAAATTTCACAACGCCAAACTCTGAATTTCAAAACGGTATGCCCTGTAGTGTGCTTCCCGCAAATAACAGTCAAATTTCATCCAACTTGGCAGTAATTCCGTCTGTAGTGATAAGTGATTCTGATTCAGATGAGGCACCAAAAATAATTGTAAAGAGTAGCGCAGCCAAGCAGGCGTCTTCCCATGGCGCAGATTCTCCAATATTAAAAGGTAATAAAGAGATTAAATGCTCCTTTGATCCAAACACGGACAGCTCGAAACAGGTTCAAGAAGCCGAAAATAATAAATCTAGTCGAATGCCTGATATTCCAATTGAAGCCCAACGACTTGCTTCAGAAGCTAGCGAAGTAGATATCGTGGAATCTGGAACAACTGAAAATGATTCATTATCTTGTTTGTCAACTACCACTCAAATTCGGTTTCCGGAAGAAGTTTTAAAAAACTTAGCACCAAATGCCAGTTTGACACGCCACTACTTACCAAGCAGTGTTAATCCTCTTATATTTGGAATACCAACCAAGCAGACAAATGAACAGATAAGTCCTGCACTGCACGCTAGTGGCGAATCACCTCAAACATCACTGTTACATAGTGAGTCTTCCACCGCCGAGGCAAATGAAATTTCTAACCGCAAGCCGGAAAATTGTATGAGTAAAGAACATTTTGAAATGACGTTAGACAACAAACTTTCAGCAAGAATTACTGACGCCCCTAGCTTGAAAATCGATGAAAGGCATGAAAGCCACCTGTTTAGAGACGATCAGTCAACACCGAAAGATAAAATACACGACGCTTCCATTGATGACGATTCACACTGCCTTGATGACACAGTTATTTTAAGACGAGTTAATGGACAAAAAATGCAAAATATAGAGCCTAATGAGCATGGACAAAATTATGTATCAATTGGTCAATCACAGGCGATCAAAACAAAAGTTTCCACCCAACTGAATGCTGCTCCTGCCAGTGATTCTAATAACGTTGTAAATCCATCTACGATTGACAATCCTTTGTTAATTGAAGCAACGAAAGTAAAAGGCGAAGCAGACTTTGCTTTAGTGATGGACACACCAGGACATAAATCGTCGGAACGACGACGATGCAGTGGAGAAAGTAGCGCGTCTGAAAAATTCGCAGATCTTCAAAAATATCCGGCTTTTGCTCACGACTCGGTCAGTCTTCCGTTGGCGGTAGCTGACACCAGGCCAATGAGCTGCGAAGATGGAGATGTAAATCGTAGTGTGCAGGCCTTGGAGCAAGAATTGACAGGCAGCGTTGGAATAGGAGCAATGCATCCAATATCGGCACCAGAGCTCATACAAATGTACCAAGACGGCAGCTACGGATCCACTAATCTTTCAAAAGGTCTAAGTCTTTTCAATAGCATTAATCGTTAGCATAAATATATAAAATTTTGACTTGTAAAAAGGTTTCATATGCTTAGGTCACGTATTGGATGTAGAAAGTCTATTAGTAAAGTGGTTAAATTTAAACTTACATTCAAATGCATGTGCCACTGAAAGTAAGAAAATGTCGAAGTAGGTTACACAAATTTATTTCATTGTAAATTTCCTATGCGCAAAATTAAGAAGAAATTTTATCAGAAACAAGAAACGCTTCTTTCTCATTATCTTCTCAAGTATCTAGTAATGAACATATATTTATGTGTAAAATAGAAGGCAAAACAAGATAGATAAATGTAAACATAGGGAGAGTGTCAAATAAGGGAAAGAACAAATCAATTTCCGCGTCACTTTCAGTTTAAGCTCAATGCCTGAACATCCTTATTCTGCTTGCATTAATCCGGCTGCAATTTGTTTAACCATAAGGCTTCGTATGTGGCTAGCTTCCTTTTGTTTTTGCATTTAGTAATTATTTTGAATGCTACTAAATGCAAATTTTACTAAATGCAATAACAAAAGGGAGCTAGCCACATACGAAGCCTTATGGATAAACAAATTGCAGCCGGATTTATGCAAGCGGAAGAAGCATGTTCAGGCATTGAGCTAAAACTGGAGGTGACGCACGCAATTGATTGGTTCCCTTTATTCACACTCTCTCTATGTTTACATATTTCTATCTAGTTTTGCCTTCCGATTTATATATAAGGATATGTTCATTAGTAGATACTTGAGGAGATAATAAGGAAGAAGCGTTTCTAGTATCAGATAAAATTTCATTTTTTGTGCATAGGAAAGGTACAATGAATTTTATTAAAGCTCGCATTTCAAAAGAATAAATTTATTACTTTATTTTGTGTATTTTTCCAGTTCGGTCTGCTATGTGCTTCCAGTAATCTAAAGTAACTAAAAAGCAACTTCGCAGTTCCACAAACCAAGATATAACAGCAAAATTTAAGTATAGATAACCAAAGAAATAATTACCACAACGTCAAATTATCTTAAGAATAGAATAATTACGTGTATAAAAATGTTTTCGATTAATCGTAAAATAGTCATCTGTAAAATTGAAAACGAAAGAAGTATGTAGTTTTTTTCTTTTGCTACGCATATATTACAAAGCTTTTCTTTCTTTTGCAAGGCTGGAATCAAAATAATGTATCGCAGTTAAATATTGATTGGATATCGGTAATCGTGCAAGCGAATTGATTGATTTATCAATGATTCGACATAAAGTGATGTTAAAAATTAGACATTTTAAGTTAAGTCAAGCCAGTTCACGGCGGATGTGGAGGAATTTATGGACACGCGTGCGGGCGTACATATCATGAACGTCAATGCAAAGTAGTATTACGCAAGATGTATATATAATCCTACGAAGCATGCCAAACTTCTAACAACAAGAAAAAAATTACTTATAAAAGAGGGTGTATATAAAAATTTTATAAATGTTAGCGCGGACCTTACACGTATATATATATATATATATATATATATATATATATATATATATATATATATATATATATATATCTCTCTCTTCTCTATATATATATATATCGATTTGAAGTCTAATGGCGGGATTTTTAGTATATTTATGTCAGTATAAACTGAATATTGCATAAGGTAGCAAAGGAAATTCATCCAGTTGACGGGTTTTGCCCTAATTGAGAATTTTTAAAAGTGTTCGAAAGTTCTATCCGACAGTACTTGAAAATTGGCAAATTTGTCGCGTAATATTAGACTATCTATAGTGCCAATCTGGCCGCATACTAGATTAGATTTGAATTAATATCCTAATATCCCTTCCTTTAGGGAGAACGCATATGGAATCACTTATAACCTGAATTTCTAACTAGCCATCCCCACATTTCGATACAAACCTGACACAACGTCATACTGAGCATTAATTGAAGTGTTCTCAATAAGGACCAGAAGCGGTATACAGCATAAATTTCCCACCCAAACACATGAAATTTTTATTTCTTTCTGATTAAATTACATAGATTCGCAATCCTGTCGCTAGAACTCAAATCAATATGACTTCCTCAAATGCCATGGTGCCTATATATTTTTTCTTGATGAGAGCCAATATATATGCAGTTATTTTGGTATTGCATACCTTGTAACAAATTAGTTCAAATAGCACCAGGAGGACATATCAAAATAAGCATAATAAAAATATATAATATCATTTACGCATTTTTGCTTACTGGTAACTTAATAGTAGGAACAGGTATTACACCATATATCCGCTCAATACTTGGTCAAAAAATGTAAGACAGATGAAAGGTACCATCCTATTTTTATTCATGTTTTACCAGGTATGCTATATCCAATACGAAATTGCAAATATAATTGATAGCATGTTTAATACCATCGGGATGATATATTTGACAGGATTTGTTTATATTTTATGTAGTGAGTTGGCTTTGAAGTCGCATTGTTGAAAACTTTATATGAAGTTAACTCCGAGGCCTCTTCAATTCGCTTTCGTACAGGATATTATATTGTCCACCTACTCCACATTTCTTGATCGAGTAGATACATTTATAGTAATTATGGGGCGCAGTGCCTCTAGTATGCACGAAACTCATGTGTACAGTAGATTATACCTTTCCTTCACGATGAGTTTTGTTTATCCGTCCGGTTCCTTTTGAATTAATTTGTTACTAGGTATGCAATACCTAATACAAAATGGATTTTGTTTATTGTATAATGACAAAATTCGTGTCGTTATTTGGAAATTCAAATTAGTACCGCCGGAAGGAATGGGTGATTAGAAACATATGTTAATTTATTACTTCAAATTTTCATGAAGTATGCGGCACGCGTGAAACACTAAACAAAAACAGAAACTTCGATGCAAATGTGTTTGAGTTCAAATTCAAAACGCGACTAAATCTGAAGAGTACTTGAAGAATTCACATTATGGACGAAATCAGTAAAATTAAACATTAGCTTTCGCTGCCTTATGCGATGTACATATTTTACTAACAAACTGTATGCATATATATATATATATATATATATATATATATATATATATATATATATATATATATATCGACAGGGCATATTGGAGTAATTAAATGGTACATGCTGTCGTTCCAAATTAAAATCGCATTAAATAACAAATTCAATTCATTAAAGAGACCATTTCCTGTGTATTAAATTATATATATATATATATATATATATATATATATATATATATATATATATATATATGCCAGAATTAATGAGTGCCGGAATTGAAGCCAGAGCATTACGTTCAGCTTCATGACTCATCGTCTATGCCATTGAATCGGTGTATTTCACTAAATTTTTAATTAAATACCTATGAACTTTTCGGTTTACCTTTGTTTTACGTGTGTTCTCTTGCGAATTTTAACTGGCCATCAGCAATCATCCATTATATAAATGACATTTTTAAGATTGTTAAATTGACATTGAATTAAATTAAATTGTCACAGTTAACATGTGTACATTTTCGGACTAAACCTACCGTTGCAACCAGAATTTAATTTGCAACTTGTTTCGACTTTATTGAGCACTCTTCAGTAAATGCCAGTAAGACATGTCTTGATGTCTTGCACTACACAATCCACGTTAACATAGACGTTAATTGTATGCATTATTTAGTTATTTTTTCTGCTTTTAATTCTTTGTCTGCCTTTTCTGCAAGTGGAACCAATTTTGTGTCGCTTCTGTAGTAAATTGTTAACTAACCATGCTTCATTTATCATGACTCTCATTCAAATCATGGTGCAGCTATTTCGCAAACTACAAATGAATGTCTAATAATGAAAAACGCGTTCGGGTGATGAAATGCGTTTGCTGATTTATGCAATATTTAGTTATAATGAAAACATGCCTTTATAAAATTTAGTTTTAATATTTATTTCCCTGGTATCTAGGTTTATGTCTCATAATCAAAGATAAATGTTTGTTATTTAAAATTTAACTCTACATGCAATACCAGTGAGTATCCACTCGAAATAAATGATGCCAAAATTATAAGTTTAGATATTAGTGAAAATTACGTGCGATATTTTGCTACAGTCGCGTAAACAATACATTCTAAAACTGAGGCGGTTTTCTATGGTTCATATATATATATATATATATATATATATATATATATATATATATAATAAACCTATTATTAGTAAATTATAAAAAGGAATGGACATCATAAAATATATATATATATATATATATATATATATATGTATATAAATATATATATATATATATATATATATATATATATAAATATATTATTTTGAAATGCAAGCTTTAACAACAAATCAAATTTATTAATCTAATATGCACAAAAATAAATTCTTACTTTTGTCAGTAAAATTGTTTCTGATTATGCACAAAAGAAAGGTACAATGAATATATATATCATCAGTAGGAGCCGGTATTACGCCCTTTAACCACTATATATTTGGTCAAAGAATGTGGAATAATAGGACGGTACAATCTTCTACTTTTACTAATTTGTTACTAGGTTCGCAACACTTAATACATACTTGCATATATATTAGTTCTTCGCAACAAACAATATTTAACTGTAAGAATATTAGCTGTTTGTAGCTTTCGCCACACACACACACACACACACATATATATATATATATATATATATATATATATATATATATATATATATATGTATATATATATATATATATATATATATATATATTATACACCAAAACAAAATTAAGCAATAATTCATTTCGCTAAAGTGGTGGTAACAATTCTTTAAATCTTTTCAGTCACATACAATGTTTGCAAGACCACTAGAGGTGAGAGCAGCATATCTAATTTTGCTTTCGATATATATATGCATTGCGATCTGATCCACGCAAGTCAGTTTGCCGTCGTACTTTAATGATGATCATGGACAGTCGAAACGCGTCAGTGCGTGGCACTGGCGATATTTTTGTTATGTTGTTCGACGAGCGGTAAAATATAATAGGATTTTTGTTTACTTCAAGTTTGCAAACTTCATTTAAAGAATGCGACGGAATGTTTCTTGAGGCTGGTTAAATGAGTGTTCGTGTTGGCGTTGTTACCATAGAGCTTTTGGACTTTTGCTTGATTATTGGCTAATCAACTTAATACTTTTTATAGTGTAAATTATAAATTTGTTTATGTCCAATGCTCGGTACTTCCAAGAAAGAGGTTTTTATAGCATAATAATTTTTCAGACTGCCTTTCTTGTAGAACAGATAAATTCGCCAAAGTTGGTTGGTGCCCCGTTTCGAATATATGCTCGGTAATAGCTGTTTTTCCTTACGGTGCACGGATTTTTAATTTAAATGCGGAAGTAAATCATGTCGGATTCTCTTGATCAATTGCTTCTATTTTAGGTACAATATATGGGCTATCGTACATATATCAGAAAGTATAGGCTATTGTGAAAGTAGGCCATTGATCATTTGAATCGTACCTCAAAATACTGAATGTGATATCAATGTTTGCACAAGAAAAAAAATACTTAGTGAATCGTTTGGATTCCAATGATCAGTTGTTAATTCACTCCAAACCCTTATGTCTACAAACTGTCTTGTATGTTGGGTAGCATATGTACTGCACCTACGAAGAAGCTACTGTTCAGTTGATTTCATAAACATTTACCGCAAAAAATATTTTAATCCTGGTTGCAGTCTTGATATAACCACCTAACGCGTTAATTATTATATATGCCAGTATTTGCTAAGAATTGTATAGTATAGAAAAGGCAATTCATCTAGTAGACCGGTTTCGTCCTTATTGGGAACTCATCAAGTACTGGCCGGAATTTGCATGCGGACAGGTCTCATACCCGAGTACGTCGCTTCGGAATGTGGTGCTCTGACCACTGATCCACACTGCCGTACACTACACACTATTTTCTGTTTTATACTGACTAATGTAACTTGTTTAGTCTTTTTCCTTCTAGGTGGAGCTCATATGGCATCTATTTAGACACAAAGTTCCAACTAACTATCACCAGTCTGTCATCATTTAACTGACATCAAACTACATAAGGAAGTGGTGTTGAAATGAAAATTTATATAATTAAACGAACATGGTTGCGCGGGCACTGTTGACATTTACTATAATCAAGTTTGCGAACTTTATATAAGAACCTGACCAATTAAGTACATACATTAGTCAGTATAAACTTAGAATTGTATTGTGAAGGAAAGGCAATTAATCCAGTAGACCTGTTTCGTCCTTATTGGAAACTCATGCACGAACTGGCCAGAAATTGCCGCGGTCAGGGCTCGAACTTGGGCACGTCTGTTTCGGAATCTGGTGCTCTCATCACTGAGCCACCATTCCACACACTACACTACACACAATTTTTAGTTATGTACTTACAATTTTTTCTAGGTTAGACTTTCCTTTAGGTAGAGCCTATATATCATCCATTTAGCCCTAAAGTTCAAGCTCTGACCGCGGGAAATTCCCAATAGGGACGAAATCGTCTACTGGACGAATTGCCTTTTCTACACTATATAGCTCTTAGTTTATACTGAAAATTTTTAATAATTAATGGGTCAGGTGTTTACATCAAGTTTGACTTAAATAAATTTTGGTATATTGGAGGGATAGTTAGATACAAATGGATTAGTATTTTTACCCAGTCCGAAAACTTGATTTAATAATTTAACGAATAATGGTTGTGCGGACGGTGATGACAATTGTTATAATCAAGGTTGCGATCTTGATATAATCACTTTATCCATTATTTACATATATTTGCCACTATAAATTAAGAATTGTATAGTGTAGAAAAGGCATTTCATCCAGTAGACCGGTTTCGTCCTTATTGGGAACTCATCACGTACTGGTTGTAAAATTTGATTTAGAAATGTATGGCAACGTCAGGAAAATAAATTATCTTAGAGCATACATTTAAACCGAACACTGAGCAAATTCGACGAATTTCTCCGTTCTACACCATGCGACGTTCCAAAGGTTATTCTATATTTACGAAGATTTTTATATAAAACATGAAGCACCTAGTATAAAAATTTAAGGTTTTCAAAAACGTACTATTATAGACAATAAAATTAATCATTAATTGATTGCGCGTTTGGTGAGAACAATTCTTTAAATCAAATTTGTGAGCTTGAAGTAAACACCAATCTAATTGTATTTAACCAGTCCTGGCCAGCGTTGCAGCAACGCTGGCGGTAGTTTTGTTGTTCGACGACTGGTTAAATACAATGGGATTAGTGTTTACTTCAATCTCGAAATCTTGTTTTTTAAAAACATTCAATTTTAATTCACTGATCAAGCATGAAACAACCCAACGAAAATTTATGAGTATCTAGTCAAGCCAGAACACCCAATAAAAAATTCTCGAATTCACAATAAACTGTTACAACAGCTGCAAAAACGATGCCAGTATCATAGCTAACAGTGACAGAAATTGCCCAACAATACAAGCGTTGTAACCAGGACGACTGAATGGAACTATAGAACAAGGCGAAACGAAATACAACATAAGGCGAGAAAACGTTCGCACATGTAAAAGCGAACAATGCGAAAACTGGGTCAAAATCCAATTCATGAATATAAGAATGAGCAAGTCTCAAACAACGTTCTATAATACATTGAGAAAAACAACTGTTACACACACAAACACGCACACAGGTATACTCCAGATTGTTTGTACAAATAAACTCACAACTGTTCACCAACTAGAAATATAAGTAAAACCGAAAATCAGACGGTATGTTTGCTGTTTTTAGGTGATCTGTTTTTTAACTAATTATTCCAGTAGTTTTCTTTCTTGAACAAAATATTTCGGCCGCCTTTATCGGCAGCCTGTTTCAGTTTGTCCAGCCTCACCATTTTTACAAAAATTACCCTGGCCATATTATCTATACTTTAGACTAGATAGTTGTGTGTCATTGTGTGTTTATGCATTTCCGTAACTGTTATGTTCATCTAACTTATTGAGAGTAAAGTGGCTGCATAGTAATATACCATTTGCATGCGTTAGTCTATTAGTTTTATACACTCTAAATAAAATGACGTAACTGAGATTGCCCTCGGTATCTAAAATTCATTAACTTTAAGTAGCGTTATATTAACAGATTTAAAGCGTAGGAAGTTAGAACTAGGTGGACTGCGCGATATATTCAAGGCTAATTGTTATCATCATCATTTAATAGATGCAGCAATGATGAATGTGGTAAGCAAATTTAATTTTAATTTGAGGTATATAAAAACGGACAAAGGGAAAAAAGAACTTAAGGTCAGGGTATTATCGTACTCTATATTAAATAGGAAATTGAAATAAATAGCTTTAAAATACAATATAAGGATCGTTTTAAAACAGTGCCTTACACTTGGCACTTTACTCTCAAACCAAAAAGATAAGATTGAACCCTTAGAAACATCAGGAATGTATGAAAATATTATGAATGAAACAGCTGTTGAAAAATCGTTAGGTGCGATTTGGTATATTGACAGGAAAAGAAGATTGCATGAATTAAAAAGTGAAGCTAGCGCCATTAAAAGATTAAGAACACAAGATTAAGATTGACTTATTAGTGGGATTATTATTCAATTAATGAATAATCAACCATTGAGAATATAAACCTTCTAAATTTCACCCATAACTACTTGTTTGATTTTAATAACCTTAGTGAATTAAACGCTTCTTTTTGTTTCTTTCAATTGCATCGTACCTATCAAGATCTTTCATATAATACAGCATTTCAAATGTTTAAAATAAATAATTTTTCGGACGCGTGCAAAGGGTAAATTAATGTCTGTGGACCGCAGTTTCAATTAGATATAGATAGATATAGATATATATAGATATTTAATTGAATCTCTTTTATATGTATATACATAAAGAGGCACATGCGTGACGTGCGCCTTTTTAATGATATGGCAATAAATTTTATTAAGAAGCTTATCCTGAGTACAACCTGAGTGGTTTGAATCGAAATTTAACACGTGCACTGGTCATTCGGATTTCTAATTTTATCACTCATAATGGCATGTTTTGATGACAAGTGATTCTGAATTACTGGTTTCTCCCATCAGAAAATTTGAACGAAATTTCAGTTACGTCATTTTACATGAAATTTATAAAATAAATATTCTAACGCATTCGCTAATCTCGCTTAGTTAGACGAATATAATAGTTACGGATATTTACGCAAACGCACACACGTGTGACACGCCACTATCTAGTGAAAGGTCAGTATGTATTATACATAAAATGTCTCGCTTGCTTCAATAGTTTGCTTTGTAAAATTAGTGAGGTCGGACAAAATAAAGAAAGCTGCCGATAAAGGAAACTGAAATAGTTTGTTCAAGAAAGAAAATTACTGGAATAATAACTGCGTTAATCAAAAACCAGATAAGATAATTCCGATTAATCCAGTTTCGCAAAGGTTTTTCATCGTTTAAGACTTGCTATGTTGTTCGAAGAATGGTTAAACACAATGAGATTGGTGTTTACTTAAAGCTCGCAAACTCGATTTAAATAATTGTTATCACGACCCGCGCAAATCAATGATTGTTTAATCAAACTAGTTGTTGACCACATAACCAAATGAAAATTCCGGACGTTTATAAATGAAAATCTTTAAAGTGTTTTTGTGCATTTTTAAAATAGGCCATTATCCACTTTAGTATATATATATATATATATATATATATATATATATATATATATATATATATATATATATATATATAATATTTATTTTTATACATTAAAATTCACTTATAAACAGTTTTTAATTTCTACGCGTGTTATTTGATTATATCATGTGATAAATATTACTAATAAATGAAAGCTTTTGTCATTGAACTTATTAAAACACATTATTATTCAATTCAGACAAATTTTCTGTTCGATACGTGGCATTTTTCAGGCCAAGGCACCTGAAATTGTGCTGCTTAATCTACTTACTTATGCTTTCACTGATTTAATAACCATTAGGTAGGCCATTATTATATTTCTTTAAATGACACAATATTTTGCGATGTTGGGTGTGGTGGGCGGTGCGTTGATAATGAAACTTGGAAATGAGTTTCGTTATATTGAAAATCCAAATTTGGCCTAGGACGTAAGCACCAATTTGCACACAACAAGGATCAGATGATCAGGTTGCTTTTTAGATCATAGTATAACAGTTCGGAGACATCCTATTGACCACGAATGAGATGCCAAATTCTTGTTATTCCTGTCCAATTTTCGGAAGCAGGAAAGCAATCAACTAACCTTGTTCCTTTCACATTGCCGGTCTGCGTTTGCAAATCTAAATTTTACAGAATTCTGCGAAAGGTCTTATCGATTTAAATGTAGCAGGACGACATTAATTTAAACCTACTTAATATGCAAATCCTTACGCTTTTTGACAAGCGAAAGTCTTTTGATGAACAAATTTTCTGTCAAGATTTTCTATCTCAACTATGCCATTTGCGGATATATTTCCTTTGTTTACATTATTTTAATTTTAAAGATTTGACGTTTGAAATACAGTGTACATATATTTAAGTTTTCTATAGCATACAATATTTATCTTTCAGACAATTAGTCAAATTCTCTTTGTACAATTGACCAATAACAGCAAAATTCGAATGAAAGGCTAGAAATCACTAAGGTTGGTTGAGTATTTAACAACTCACCTGACTACGGCACCACAGATGACTGTTTTTATTATTGCGGTAGGTAATTTTATTAGTGGAAATCTAAAAAGGATTTCCTCCGAAGTGTCTTTTAACATCATATTACGATTGCCAGAAATTCATGATTCTTTGCATCATTCGTTTAATATTTGTCTGAAAAAGTTTACTAGAAAGATAACTGTAGAGTTGCGCTCACACCACTTTCCTTATTAAAAGCATTATCAAAATACGAATTCAATTGTTTCTCGGTTTTTGGCGATTTCGATTAACATTTCTAAACAAATACAATTATCGCCATTATTTTTGCCATCTAAAAATGAACTTGAATTATAAATATTCTATTTACTATGGTTTACATTAGTCATATGAATAAGTGGATTACTATTCCTAATTGCGTTTGTATAGTCATTAATTTCACAATTATCATTATGATTTCTTGAAATCTACGTAGTATTATTGCTAAAGTAGTAATAATCCTAGTAACTGTAGTATAAGTAGTTGTAGTAGTAGCGGTCTAGGTAGTAGCATTAGTAATAGTTGTTGTTTTAATTTTACAGGTCGAATTATTATTAGCAGTTTATTTTGTTGATGGTAATTTTTCCAAATTTAGACATCTGTGTAAACCTTGTAAAAACTATTTACCACTCATCAATCTAGTCTGCACAGTATTTGCATTACCGTATTTTCGTAACATTTCAATTTGGTTTATCAACCATGAGTGGCTGCTCTTCATGAATTGAAAGACTGATTAGTCCACACTTGCATCTTAACGAATATATATATATATATATATATATATATATATATATATATGTTGTAAATATATTGTATATATGTTGTTCTTACATTTTAAAAAAATGGTGAAATTAGAAACTATCAATATATATATATATATATATATATATATATATATATATATATATATATATAAAAGTAAAATTACACGAATCATAAGGAATAAGTTGAACTTAAATTATCTGTCTATTAGCTATCCTAGACAATTGAATGAGATAGTTCTTAATTGGAAATTGAAATGAATAGATGAGTGTGGTCCCGGAAAATACAACAATATAGTATGATATATAAGTGTCGAGATTTTTCCGTACAACCTTTGTATGAAATAATTTTATTTCAATTGCCCATTTAGTGTACCTAATCTTCATGTTTTGTAATAGATATTACACATACTTTTGACATGAATTAAGGATAAATCGAAGCCAATACGACCTCAAAATTTAATTATCCGTATGTATGACTAAGTTGTCAACCAAATTGCGGAGGCCGTTCGACCAGATTGTTAATAAGCAAAATAAAACAAATTTATAATTCAAACGCGTTTGCCAAATAAAATTAGGACAAAATCGCTCTACTGAATGAATTAGAGGTTGTTGTACCTTGCGCAATGCTGTCAATACTCGTCTTTTTCCGCATTTTGCTTGTTCGGGACAATTGGAAGCATTCAAAGCTCGATAAAATCTTGAATTTTTTACATTTCCAGGTGTTTGGCCTTGATGATGGTACAAAAAAGGAAGTTCAGAAAATTTGAAAAATCTGGTTCCATTGTGATTTTCAGCCAAGCAGCTCATGCGAGGCTTCATAGTGAGAGGACATGTGAAAAACCATTAATCAATGCTAAACATCAACTGGTCATCTCAAAATGTAAAGGATACAGAAATTTACCGACCTACGAGTGCTATGAATTGTCCCGCACATGCAAAATACTGAATTAACTGGCTTTTCTACATAATAATGTGTTTGCGTTTTACTGACAATGTATGTATATAATAAGAATGGTGTCTCTATCAAGATATAACCTCGGTTAAAGTAATTGTTATCACCGCCCGCACAACTAATGTTCTATTAAATATAAGGGTGAATACACATCTGGAATTTTGAGACATCACTGTCAACGCCTACATAATTTCTCTAGACATGGCATTTAGGACATTTAATTAACCATGATGAACAAATACGATTGGTGCTTCTAAGTTCTCTACCTTTTATTCTTCTATTTTTTTCTATTCACCTTATATATATATATATATATATATATATATATATATATATATATATATATATATATATATATATATGTGTGTGTGTGGGGGGGGGTCATACGTAGATACTTGAGCAGAGAATGAAACGGTTCGAGAATCTAATAAATACTTTTTTTGTCATTGCGCTTGGAAATAATGATATGCACTGGAAAAGAGATAGCATATTCTATTTCTAATATGACTTGAAATAGATTATTTCATTGGTATGCGACATTTCATTTTGGCAGATTTATTATAAACTGCACTCACCAAAGTCCTCCGATAGCCAAAAGCAACTGCAGAAACTGTCACGAGCAAAACAAGATAGTATAACAAAATTTAAAGAAAAATGTGAGATGTAATTAAAAAAATTAGTCCAAAGTAAATCATAAATTAAAGGAAATCAATGTGGCGATCTTGATATAAACACCATTCTCATTATATAAATACATTTTTCAGTATAAACTAAGCATTGCATAGTGCAAAAAGGGCAATTCATCCAGTAAACCTGTTTTTTCCGTATTGGCAGCCCTTCAAGTAGTGCCAGGAAATTGCTGCGGAAAGGGCTCAAACCAAGACACATCTGCTTTGGAATATGTTGCTCTTGACCACTGAGCCACTCTGCCTTACTCTACACATAATTTTCAGTTATATACCAATTAATGTCTCTTGGCTATTCTATACCTTAAATGGAGCCTATATGGCATATCATTAGGCCTAAACGTTTAAATAACTACTCACTATCTGTCATTATTGAGCAGACATCAAGTTAGCCGAGGAAGTTGAATAAGCACGATAGGCGGGTGTCCGTTTAATACAGACAGTTTGGGAAGGTTAATTAGAACTAAAGGTTTTAAAAGTTACGACATCCGTCACGACATTTGACGGTAATCATGACATCACAGAAATAAATATATGAGAGACATTCATTATTTTACTTCGAAGAACAAATATATATATATATATATATATATATATATATATATATATATATATATATTTGTATATATGAAATTGTGTGTAAGGTTTTGCGTACCTACTAAAGAATCATTCCAAATATGACAAATATTACATGTCAAATTCAGTTAGAACGAAAGTTATCATCTCATTTACCCATGCGGTTTATGCTTACTGGCTGTCATCCGTGGGAGCCGGCACTACGCCACAAACTACCATATATTTGCCAGGAAATGTGTGACAGGCGGACAGTGCCATTTCCTAAACGTATGTGCATTAAAACAGAGGTAACTTCAGCTTCACATTTAATCGTAACATATGTGACTTTAAAATGTACTTATTGCACATAGTATATGTCAAATCTGTAAAGTGTTACTAAGCAATGGCTTAGTAGATAGACTACACTTTAACAAAACAGAGAAAAGCAACTATTATGAACACATGGTACCAGAGTAAAGCGTTACACTCCGGCCCCGAAGGACATCAATTATCACATCGTTGTGAGTATCGTGAAACCATTCGTGTAATGCTTATGTATATCGCAATAGAACGTTTGGTAAAAATGACATTAGCATGCCCTAATTGTCTTATTTGAAAAAAAATGTTACCAAGTATGCTATTAATCTTTAAATGCTCCCTTATTTCAATAATATAACAAAGCGCTTTCTGTTCACACGTAATTAACCATTGCGGAAGCGTAAACCTCCATGCTAGCTGAATTTATAAATAAATGATTTATTAATGAGCTATTCCGGCCCACATAGCTCACTGAGAATCTATTATTTTTTAATAAATTGATTATGTTGATCTGTTCGAATGCAGGAAGCTTATTCCTTCACATTTTTATTGAACTTCGTTATGTTGAGTAAACAATCCGAGAAGTCACAGAATTTCTAAGTCTTCGAGTGAATATTTCGGAACATGCATCCATTTTAAATGGTACACTATTATACATCACGTTTCAGCTAGATGCGGCTTCATTGCATTCTTATAGTTGTTTCTAATACATATTTAATTCAGTTAACTATCTGAGGTATCAGTTTTCTAATAAAGATTTAATCAACTCGGCCATTTCCTGACATTGAAATTCATCATAACACGTTTTCTTTATTCTGTAAGGAGAATTGTGTATCAAATTACTCTCTTGGGAAATCCGACAGCGCTGTGGTAATGAATGTACTGTTCAGTCAATATCTAGTATTGATTTATTCTCCTTTTGAGATTGCCATCTTCTTGTCTAAACTGCCATATGCCAAGTAAAGGTTATGCATTAGAATGTGTCCATGTTTTTAAATTTCTTAGGCGCATCACTTGTTTTGAATTCCTCTTTTATGGTTATGAATGTGCTATCAACATACCACACATTTGCATGACGGTAATTGTCAACAATTTGTTGTAGCAATGATGGTTCTTGGTAGTTTATTTAGTCTTTAGCTAGTAGACTTATCAACGTATTGTCCATCTCTACTCCATGGAGATGCGTTAAGTATTGACCATTGAAAGTGAATTTAACATCTTTAGTGCACATAATGAGACGAATTTTAGGTGACTTTTCGGTAAGGCTAAAGATTCGGGGTTTCTATAGGTGAACATATAAAGCAAATCGATGGTTTTGCCAAGAGAATTGCTTGCAAATATATATTTCTGACATCGAAAGAAATAATTTTTTTGTTTGATTTTTCAATTGTTACATATGGTAGGACTACTTTTAGTTCACTCGCCAGTTTTTGCTGTGGGGTGTTGATCATTCACATGACTAGTCTTAAAGTAGGAAAAGTCCCCCTTTCCAGCTACACTCTAAGCCTTCGACACATTGTACACTTTGACCATGTCTGTTTTGAGACGCCGCAGGATGTTAACAATATTACTAGTATTCACAACGTCGGTTCTTTATCTTATTGCGTCATACGCATCTAAAATCGCACACGAGATTTAATTCTCGGTTATTTTCGATCTGACTCTTTTTACATGACATGGGTCAAATTTTGTTCGTCATGAACAACATTGCTCTAGTGATTGAAAAACAATATCCGTGTCTATTTCTGGCTTCATTAATCTAATTTGCAAATCTATAACTTGACTATGTAAAGTTCCAGATAGTTTAGTCTAATTGAGTTCTGTTGATAGCATTATATCCGTTCATATCTTTGTTTTTATGTAACTGTTTTATAATTAGTTTCTACACCTATACCTCAACTATGTTTCAATTTAAATTGCAAATACCAAAAAAAGCTGGTCTAAAATTTATGCCTCAACTTAATTATTGTGGGACGACAAAGCCACGTCGAGACATTTAACATTTCGCCAAAATGTAGAAATTGAGAGGCCTGTGTAAGCAGATTTCGCAAAATATGCAGTTCAGCCTCGTTGAAATGAAACAAAGCAAACGTTTAGACGATTGACAAAGAATGCAGTAGAAACTCAGAATCTGTTATTCAACAATGTGTACAGCCAGAACTTAGTGTTCAATTATCGTTTTAGTATTTTTAGTACATGCGAACGTTTCGTGTTCAATTGTGCTGCTTATATTATGGAAGCCGTCGTCAGTAAAGATCGGAAACTACACGCAAAATTATTTCATATTGCAAAAGCCTCAAAACGCACATTCATAAAAAATCTGAAACAAAATTTGAACTATAAGAATTTTACCCTATTGGATAAACAGAATGAAATATTTTTGTTTGTCTGTATATTGTCTGACCCAGGTGACAGATATAAGAACAAAAGCAGTATTGGTGCGTGTATATGACAATGTCACAGCATTAATTTCACACATATAGATGAAATTTGTTACCCATTTAAAATTAAACTACGTATTAGAAACGGTTTGTTGCGGAGCAATAAATAAGCACAAAACGAATGTTCACACGAGATTTATCCTTCCTTTCAAGCTTTCTTTGGTTTATACTTCTGGTATATTTGAATTTATTTGTTATTAGGTGGGAAAAACGTAATGCTTATACGAACTTCGTTTTGTTTATGAGTATTATATCGTGAAACACAAGTGATTCAATTTGAAAATATTGCAGCACATTGAAGGAAATGCGACACAACAATGAAATTATTTTAATGAAGCCAGCCAAATGTTAGATACTTTTCCTGGCGGAGAACTAATTTATATAAAATTGTATATTAGGTAATGCGCACCTAGTAACACATTTAAAAAAAATATGACCAGAAGGATAAACAAATGACAAAATAAATGGAATGCGTAATCTCTTGCGCATCCGTTTTGTGCTTACTGACGACTCATCAGTAAGGGCCGGTATTAAGCCATTTACCAAATTTAAAATTGAGTGAGGAATGTCGGAAAATAGGACAATCAAAACTTCTATACGATTATGCAAACCCGCAGTATTGAAGCCAAGTACATATAAAATCTTCGGCAATGCGACTTCAAAGTCAACTCGCTAAATATGCCATATATATCAAACCTATAAATGGAATCAATACCATGGCTATTTTGTTAGAACATGATACAAACACAATGGTTGCCGGAAATGTTCCATGGGACCAGCGTTATGGTTGCCGATTATTGAAATTAACTGACTAATGTACGTGATGGTGAACTTTAATTCAGACTATGCGTACGACGCAATTCAACAAAGTATGGACAATGCGAATTCTAAGGAAATTACTAACGTAAAACATAAGTTTAAATGAGCAAAACTGTACGGAATGCTGAAGTTTCATGAAGTAGCTGAAACGAGCTGCTTGGTGTCTTTCAGGTCAACAATGTCAAGGATCAACAGATTACAGAAAAGAACTGTCGGATAACTGAAAGCAATCACACAACCAGTAATAATTGAAATTTTAAGCAGTGTTGTTCAAGATTATATGATATTATACTTTCCGTTCATGCTGCCTTTGGTTTATCCTTCTGGTCACAACTGAACTAATTTGTTACTAGGTTCGCAACACCTAATACATACTTGCATATATATTAGTTCTACGCAACAAACAGTATTTAACTGTTATATATTGAATTGAATGATGCCATGCTTACCGCGAAATGTGATAACTGATATCGATCAAGGCCAGAGTGTATGGATTTACTGGAGTAACAGGTGTTCAGAAATTGTTGTAATTCTCAATTTCGGTGAACTATAGCATAAATTTATATCAATCATATTGGTACCATGTTCCGACTCGGAAACCATAGTGTTAGTACCATGTACCTTTTCGGTACAATAATGTTGGTATCGGTTACTAACACAATAGCCATAGTGTTAGTATCCTTTACAGACTCGGTATATATATTATATAGTGTGAGTTAGCGTTGAAGTCGCATTGTCGTTGACTTTAGATTATGTTAGCTTCACTATTGCAGGTTTACACATTCGTCTAGGAGATTGTACCGTCCTATTATTCCACATTCTTCTACCAAATATATAGTGGTTAAAGGGCGTAATACCGGCTCCTACTGATGAGTCGCCAGTAAGCACGAAACGAATGTGCATGAGATTATACTTTCCGTTCATGCTGCCTTTGGTTTATCCTTCTGGTCACAACTGAACTAATTTGTTACTAGGTTCGCAACACCTAATACATACTTGCATATATATTAGCTCTCCGCAACAAACAGTATTTAATTGTTCAAGATTGTATCGAATTTTGTAAATAAATTAAAATCGATTCATATCAGGAATAAAACATTGACTTCTTTTTGCGTAGGAAATCTATTTACATGCATCCGTTTTGACGAAATAATTGATTTCCCCCATACCTTCATCTACAGAAACAACCTATCATTCTCCATACCTATAGGTAAACTAAACATTCACCTTAATATGAGCTCTAAAGTTGTTTAATTTATGTTCAATGGTTAATATGTCACGCAATTCGATGTAGCGTCAATAGGTTTTTCTTTAGGATGTCTCATATCTGATCCCTACATGATGTTTTGTGTAACTTCGTAACCACAATCACGTATTCAAACATACAGTTATATGTAACTGGGGAATGTTCATGTCGTCTTCATTTGCATATGAGGTGATATCAGAACAAATGGAATGCTGAACAATTTAAGCCATGTGAACCATCAAATTAAATTTATTTATTAGCACGAAAACGCTCAGTCTAACGCATCGCCTTTCCTTGGTTTATTGCCATTGAAAAATAAAGATGGTAGTCTTCAAAGAAAAATATACAAAAAGCATACATGACTTGTACTATACATCTATTATCACAGCGATGTCACAATTTCCTAAAGGATAAATTTCACGCGCAATTTATCCTAGATAATAAAGAAACTTTGATCTGATAAATTTCAATTTCAAGAAATGGCGCTGCTAAAAACGGTTTATTAGAAAAAAGGTACCTCAATTTGCTTGTTCGTGCAAATATGGAGCATAATCAACGACAGAAATGCAATGAAGCCGCACTAAATGAAAAGATGACATATGTCCCGAAATATTTTCTTGGATTTCTATTACACAATTCATGTCTATCTACACCGCAAACCGCTTATTTAACCTACATTGAAAATATGAGGTTCCTACAGTTAAATGTTCAACGCTCTTATTTATACAAATTTCATAGAAACTAAATCCACTAAATTAAGGAATTGAAAGAGTGGATTAGACAAAACACAGCAGACACTGGGGAGAACGTCTCTGCAAGAGATGAACACGTTGTTTATAAAATCCCTTTCTATATCAGATGGATTTCCAGGTTTTCCTTAAAGCGAAAATAAAAAGGAATTATGCAAGGTGGTGATAATGTTACGCAACATCGTTACTCCCCAGCCAAATAAACAAAAGACGTCCGGAAATGATTTGAACACATACTGGCGAATTAAGCAATAATTGATTGCGCGGGTGGTGGTAACAATTCTTTAAATCAAGTTTGCGAGCTTGAAGTAAACACCAATCCCATTGTATTTAACCAGTCGTCGAGCAACATAACAAAACTACCGCCAGCCGCAACGCACTGACGCGTTTCGACCTTCCATGATCATCATCAGAGTACGACGGCAAACTGACTATCGAGGATCAGAAAGCATTGAATATATATGGAAATCAAATTTAGATATGCGGCTCTCACCTCTAGCAGTCATGCATACATTGAACTTGACTGGAAATGTCGGCTGCACAATTTCTATGCAGTCACGAACATTAACTGTTTAGAAATTGTGCATCCGACATTTCCAGTCAAGTTCAATGTATGCGAGACTGCTAGATGTGAGAGCCGTATATATAAATTTGATTTCCATATATATTCAATGTGGTTTTATCCTCGATAGTTAGTTTGCCGTCGTACTCTGATGATGATCATGGAAGGTCGAAACGCGTCAGTGCGTTGCGGCTGGCGGTAGTTTTGTTATGTTGCTCGACGACTAGTTAAATACAATGGGATTGGTGTTACTTCAAGCTCGCTTGCCTCGGAATGTATGTTTTCCGCTATCTCATTGTTAATGTAAAATGTATGTGTTTAATCCAGCTTTATCTCACGTGTGCTCAAAAAAAGATTGTTCTATAAAAATCTAGATATTGAAATCGAATTCAGTTCTGTCAGATATGAAATGGTCTTTTTAACTTTGTTTTAAATAACTGCTACGTAATGAATCTTTACATTCATACATGACTTTTTTCCAATTAATATTGCAAATTTACTATAATCCAGGTGTATCTATTAGTGAAAATTCTACGTATGATTAGGAAGAAAGTAGACTAATGAACATGTGTATTATAAATAGCCAAATTAATTAGTTTGATACTAGTTAAACTGTAAATTCATGATAATCTTTTGTTTTATGTGGTTTTAATTTGTTGTTTAAAGTTCCTTACATAAAAAATGTTCCTGGAACATCTTTTATCAACTGATTAACCAATTTCTCCAAATAAAAGTTCCTACGTAGCATCTATTATACGTTCTACAGATTTTATTTCAAACGATTCTTTAAATATTATTGCCATTTAAACAGTGATTGGTTGAGCGGGGGGTGATAAAAACAACTTAAATCATGGTTTTGCGTTTGATATATACACACCAATCTAATTATTTATAAAAATCTTAGTAGAAACTGAACATTGTTGGAGGGAACATTATTTGTTTAATCTGTCCAAACGTTTACGATGACAAACTTCTATTTGTTTTTATTGATCTCAGACTATAGAATAGCTAGAACTAATAATTTAAGGCAACAAATTTAAAATTACTTTCATGTTCTCTTCTTCGAATGATTAACAATAAGAATTATAAGATTAACAGGCATTCAACTTAGAGATTTGAAATTAGGCATTGTTCATGAAATAATTAAATACAATTTTTACCCTCATAACTAAATAGCAGCAATATTGTTTGATGTCGTAATTAAAGTTAATTTAAAACTGATGTGTGAATATTTTGATAGAGCGAATGAAGGTCGTAGAGCCAATGTATTATCGGACTATACATTAAGAAGGAGAATAAAACCAATAGCATTATAGTACGATTAAAGAACCGTTTAAAAACAGTTCTTGTACCAGGGCACTAAATGCCCTAACCACAAAAGAAAAAAAATGAAACATAAAATACATCGCGCGTGTTTGAAATCTCACGCAATTTTCGTAGACTCATATATGTTGGTGTAAACAATTCCTAACTTCGAGCACTAGATTCCATGACCAAAAAAGAAAAAATGAAACCTAAAATACATCGCCTGTGCATGAAATCTCATGCGATTTTTGTAGTCTCATATATGTTGGTGTAGACAATTCCTAACCCTGAGCACTAGTTTTCCTAACCAAAAAAGAAAAAATAAAACCTAAAATATATCGCGTGTGTATGAAATCTCATGCAATTAGCGTAGTCTCATATATGTTGGTGCGACCTGTGTCCAATTAAGGTGAGAAGAGTATTGGATGGAAATGCATGTAAGTATATGCATGTTGCTAAAACTCGCCTTGCCTGCCATGTAGTTAAAACAGGACACACAAATAACTGGGATCATTGCCGACGCATAGCACTATGCAGTCATACCAAGATGACGAGACTGATTAGAGAATATATCGAAATTAAATCTGAAGTTTATACTATGATTGGAACAATTCTGGCAACATCGTTATTTTCGATTTTGGTATAAAACATTAGGTAACGGTAGTAAAAGATGATTTCACGAACCAGAATCGAAAGCTAGCTCCAGTAAAATATCAAAAATATCAGACTAATATTGGCTTAATTTTGTGTTTATTAACTAATTAATGGATATTCAGTAATTAAGATTATAGTCCTGCCAAATTTCACCTTTTTTCTGTTCATTTATTTTAATTTTAATTTAGTGTTTTTAGCCAGTTGAACGCTTATTAAAGGCCTTTTAACTTTCGCCTTTATGTGGCCTATTCTAAAGTTAATTAATTTTCATAATATTATTGTTCTATCCATCACTCATTTTATTTCATATCCAATTTAGTCTTCTTATTTTATTAAACTTTGATCACCCCTCACATATCTGTTGAGATTTCCATGGTATAACATCATTTCAAATGTAAAGAGTAAATTAATTAATCTAAAGCGTGAAAAATCTATTTTAACATCGATTGCCTGCATTTCATTTAGATGGCTTTACACGTGTATTAATTAATTTTAACTGAAAAACCGTAGCTGTTCTTAAACAGGACAGTCCTAAGAAAATGTCGAGTGGTTTGATTGACATTTCACGCTGTAATGGTTTTTCTGTGTTTCATTTTCATCACTTACTATAACATGAAGCTATTAAGGGCGTAGTTGAGTTATTTGGTTCCCAAATCTAAAATGTGAGGACAGCCTCAGTTATGTCATTTCACGTGTTACGAATAAGGAATGGTCTAACACATGTAAGGGATAATTTAAAATTCAGCCGCTCTAATTAAACAGCAGTTGCAGACAAGCACACATAAAATACGCGTAGCGAGCAATTAGAACGCCAGTTAGCTAATATGAGACCACCAAGTGAGTTGTACAAATGATGTAGTTGAATGAAATACTGCACTTGATTAATGAGTTTATTCGTAATAAATTTGATAATCTATTAATCGATGAAAGATATCGACGAAATTATCGAAAATATTTCCAAATAAACAATGAATTGGGGTAAATTTTATGTCTTAGTCACAACCGAGATCAGGAAATTGTGAAAGCCTAGTTTCGCCAGGCAAGTGTTATTCTTTTAAGCGATGCTCAAACCGCAGTAAAAATTTTTTTTTTGGAAAATAAGATATGCGGCTCTTGAATATCATACACTTGACTGGAAATATTGATTGCAAAGTTTTGTGCAGTCATGAAGATAAATTTGCTCAATTTCTGCCAAAGAGCATGTAAGTCATTCCGGCTTGCAAGCATTTTTCTATTCAAACGGTACTAACACATATTTATATTAAGTTTGCAACGTTGAAAATAAGCTTATATAGAATTTCATTTGACTAGTCGATGAATATACTGAAACTACCTTAATTTACTGATTATTGGGCTGTTTTTTTTCAAATCTAGAAATTGTAATTTTATTTTTTATCATGTTTAAAGATGGAACCGCTCGAGTTGGCGAGCTGTCAGTATTGCACTCAACTGATGAGGATCCCTCAAAGTTAGATAAACCTCAGCTCACAAGATCAGTTTACGGCGGTGAGGCAAAAGCTGGTAGCTATGCAGGCGGAGCTGTAGGCCTGCTGCCGTACAGCAAAACCGGTAAAGCATCTAATTACGATGGTGGCACATTAGTACAATCAACCAGTGCCGATCGGTGCTATCCGGTCGAGAATTTGGATACGATTATTGAACAAACCGAATCTAAAGATTCTATCACGTCTTTGCAACTGGATGTTGGTAGCATTGATGAAATATGCAAAAGAACGTCGAATGGCGCTCGACTAGCTGAAAGCCCAGACAGGTAAATAATTTACTTTGATACTCATTTTAATATTAAAAATATACATTAATAATAAAAAATTCACCAAAACTATTAGTTTGCATAACATCACAAAGAAATTGGTATGAATCTGGCCGTATTAAATGCTCTGAATTGATACCTGAGGTAAATAATGGATTAACTGTTTGTTATGTCTCGATGCCAGTAATGTATAACCCGTGAAATCTATAGCGAAGTCATATTTAAATATAAGGTTTCTATCCACGTGTAACGTGAAATAAAATAGAAACCAAAGGAAATTTAATTTTAGCAATTAAGGAGCTCCAGTCGTAAACAATTTCAATTATGTTCGAGAAACAAATTTACGTAAAATTGGACGATACACATCCTCAGATGCTTCTGAGAAATTGATTGTTTTTATGTAAGTAAATTACTATAATTTACCGCTATTTTGATAACCAAACCGGATTTCTACTCCAATTTTGATACCAGTTTTGGCTTTCCAAAAAATGCTCATTTACTAACATAAGATATAGTTGTGCTAAAATATTGCTTGTGTTCAATTATCAGATCTGAAAAGAAGTTCAACCTTATATGTTGTTTAAATTTATACCATATATCAAAATTAAGGTTTAGCGCCAATTCTGTTGCTGTACGCATATAAACCGATTACAAAGTATTTAAACAGTCAGCTCCAAGTAAGCATAAAGTCCTACAATCGAAAAATCAGAGCTTTTTCGACAGATTTCTTGAACATTAAGTTTTATCACTGCTGGGTAATTTCTTCTGTTAATTACGATTAAATATATAGCGGCTAGATACCAATTTTACGGAGGGAATTATATATATATATATATATATTTATATACATATATATATATATATATATATATATATATATATCATTATGTCTAACCAAAAGAAATTTTATCAGATACAAGAAATATTTCTTTCTCATTATCTTGTCAAGTATCTACTAATGAACATATCTTTACATATAAATTGGAAAGCAAAACAAGATAGAAATATGTAAACGTAGAAAGAGTGTGAAAAAACGGAAACCAACCAATTGCGTGCGTCACATCCAGTTCAAGCTCAATGCCTGAAGCAGTAGAAGCATGTTCAAGCATTGAGCTTGAACTGGATGTGACGCACGCAATTGATTGGTCTCTGTTTTTTCACACTCTCTCTATGTTTACATATTTCTATCTTGTTTTGCTTTCCAATTTATATATAAAGATATGTTCATTAGTAGATACTTGAGGAGATAATGAGAAAGAAATGTTTCTTGTATCTGATAAAATTTCTTTTTGTTTTAGCACATAGGAAGGATACTATGAATATATATATGCAATTTTGTATTAGTTGTTGCACAACTAATAAAAAAAATAGTTCGAACGTGACCAGAAGGGCAAACCAAAGGCAGAATGAACGGAACGTATAATCTGAGAAAATGTTGTTATAAGAAATTTTGAAATTGATTGTGTTGGTACCATATACCATCTCGTCAACCATTGTGTTGGTACTATGTTCATTTTCAGCAACCATAGTTTTGGTATCAATTTCTGACACAATTGCCCTATTGTTGGTATCCTTTACAGGCTTTATATATATATATATATATATATATATATATATATATATATATATGATATATGATATACAATTTTCTTTGCAATCTCATTGTCGAGGAGTTTATATGAAGTTAGCATCCCTAACGCAGGTTTAAACATTCGTATTTGAGATTGTAGCGTCCTATTGTCTATCATTCCTAGCAAAAATATATTGTTGGTAAAGGACTCAATACCGATTCCTACAGATGCATTGTCAGTAAGCACGAAACGAAATTTTACGAGATTGTATGTACCATTCATGCTGTTTTTTTATTAATCTTTCTGATCATATTTCAACAAACGTGTTACTATATGCGCAATACCAAATACACAATTGCACATATATTAGTTCTCCGCCACAAACAGCATCCAACTCTTATATATTTTAATGGATAATTTCGTGATAACCACAAAATGTGATAACTGATATCGATCAAGTCCAGAGTGTGTGGATTTGCTTGAGTAACAGATGTTCAGAACTAGTTGAAATTCTAAATTTTGATGGAGTTTCTCATATATTGAAATCAACTGTGTTGGCACCAGGTTTCAACTCGGTAACTATACGGTTGTTTCCATGTATCGTCTTGGCAACTATAATGTTGTAATCCTGTACTTCCTGATTTATACATAGTGTTGGTACCATGTACAGACTTGGTATATATATATATATATATGTATATATATATATATCAATATATAGTGAGTTGCCTTTGAAATCGCATTGTTGAGCAATCTATATGATTAGTTTCTACGGGTATACATGCGTATTTGAAATTGTACCGCCCCATTTTCCAGCATTCCTCGCTAAAAGTTATAGTTGGTAATTTGGGTAATACCGGCTTCTAATTATGAGTCGCCAAAAAGTGCGAAAGGAATGTGCGTGAGGTTATACTTTCTGCTTATACTGGATTTGATTTATTCTTCTGGTCATATATGAACTAATGCGTTACTAGGTACGCAACAACTAATACACAATTACAATAACCGTTAAAGTTAACGATTTGGATGTCAATAATAAAAGGTGAAGTCTTCTTTTAGTTGTGTCAAATACTGCTGGTGCAATGTGAGTAGATTTCAATCAAGTGAGCAAGACGTGTCCCAACCTTGTCCAAGGCATGTTCGATGGCGTACAAAGCAGAAAGTGGTATCATTTGCTATCCGCCTTGCAGTTCATGTAGCTTTTTTATGTTGACTTAGCTAATTATAACGGCCATGCGCAAATTTCGATGCAATATGCTACATATGTGTCATTGCTATTTACATTTATCCTCTTATAAATGTTGAAGTTCACGAAAAATATGTAGACCCATCTAGATAGGTGTACAATTTATTAAGTCGAAGCATTCTGAGGCAATGACTGTATAGATTATCTCAGAGTTCAAGTTAGCCATCATGTGAAAAATAGCTATATTTAATGACGTACTGAATAGAATTTGGCGTCATTTGCCATTCGCCTTTCATTTCCTGGAGCTAATGCATGTTTAATTAGCTAAATATTATTGGCATACATAAACATTAATTCATCATCGTACTTATATTTCCATGGTGGATAGAAATTTCTGTTAGTAACTGTCGATGCGCACAATAGTGATGCCAATAAGTATGGATATGTTCTATTATTTGTTAGTTTGAACTTTTCTGGTGTAATGAGTGTCGAGTTCAATTCAGAGAGCAAGCCACCTATCAGCATTTCCCGCTGCATATTTGATGGCGCACCATAAATGCAGTGGCGTTATATTACTATCCGCCTTACCTTTCTTTAATCTGATGCCTTATTATTTAGTTAATCACAATCGTTATGCGCGCATTTCAGTGCAGCATAACCACTCTCTTCACTAGAAGTTATGTTCTTCCGCTTGTAAATGCCAAAGTTAAAGATAAAAATATCGATATGAATAGATGCCCTCTTCTGGTCTTTAGGTCGAAAACGTCTGATACAACTCAGAGAACAAGCCAGCTATTTGCAGCTACCAGGGCGAATTTAATGAGGTACCAATTTATAAGATGGTGTCATTTGTAGCCGCCTTACAAATTCTGCAGCTAATTAATATGTACTGAGCCAATAATATGTTTCTTACGCATATTTTAATGATACATCCTACTTATTTTTCTGTGATGGATAACTTTTCTGTCGATTCCACTAATTGTGGTGTGTTGTCAATTGCATCGAAAACTAATGAGATAACGTCACGTGAATTCAGTCGGAGATCAAGCCATCTATTGGCCACTAATTCACATACAATACTAGTACTGTAACTATATATATATATATATATATATATATATATATATATATATATATATAGTCTTTATAAACTTAAAATTATACATTGTGGCAATAGCAGTTTATTTCTTATTGATAACTCATCCAGTCCTAGTTAGAATTTGCCGTGACCGTGGCTCGATCCGAGGCATATCTAATTCGACGTTTTGCACTCTACTCGTGAAGCATACCACATGCAATGCTTACGTATAGATTGACTCAGCACTTCATGCTAATGGAGCTTATTGAGTATTTCTAGACCTGAAGTTCTGACTAGCCGGAAGGAAAGATTAACCAACAGCACAAGATGATACACATGTAAAAAATCGTGTAGCTCGCGGCACGTTTGGCGCAGTGGATTAGCGCAGGAATTCCGTACAAATGTACCACGGTTGGAACGCCGATTGCAGCCAATTCTGACAAGTACACAACGATTTCACTAAAATGGGGACACCCGTCTTCTTGATGAATATCTTTCATAACCTTGATTCAATGCTTGATTATATATATATATATATATATATATATATATATATATATATATATATATATATACGTTATATCGTGTTAAATTTTCTGTTTAAATAGTCATTATTCTACAATTAATAAATAAATAAATTGATAACGTCTTAAATTTGAGATAAACACATGAAGACTTGATATTTCTGGAGGTTCTGAATATTAGACCTGTATAATCAAAATTTAATAATGCAATTAATTGTCCATCAATATTTGTCATCTAAACCGCATTCGAATATGTTGGTATGCTAACAATCAAACAATGCATATTTAGCAAAACTAGTAGAAACATATATTTTAGCGCTATGACGTATAAATATGTTGACCGTTATTAGACATCTAATGACGAGCAAGTATCAGTCTTTTTAATTCTATTGAAATTGAAAAATTACGTTTTTAAACAGATCAGTAATGCTCAGTATTGGTTCGTCATTAGGAAACAATGGAGTTGACGACATTGAAACATTTGCTTTCGCTCAAGATTCATCAGTAGAAGGGCCGTCCAATTCACACCTACCAACTAACGTTATTTTAGACGATTGTCATGAACGAAATTCGTCGACAAGACCATTCTCTTCAATACAGTTGAACGGCAAGGAATCTTCTTCTGGCAATGAAATAGAACAGAGTATATTACCTGAAGGTATGTATATTGCAGACGCGTTTAAATTGGTAAACAAAGCAAACTAACACACTTTTATAATTGAAGTAGTTAAGTTAGATAAAATTGCAAAGTATATTTCAGATTATTAAATTACGTTTATTTCGATTTCCAATGCAAACTTTATTTCAATTTAATTTAATTTAATAAAAGTTTTCCATGATTTTCGTCATTTACCTAATTTCTACCCAGAATTCTCTCATCTGGCAGCTTTACCATGACCGTAATCATGTATTTAACAATGTCATTTTGTCACATTCCATGCTAACAGGAAATAATTTGTTTGTATTTACCAGTTTTACTTTAATTTGGACGGAGCAGTAAATAATGTTACCATAATGCATCTATATTAATGAAAAGCAACTGATTTTGCAGAATAGTGATAAAATATTTTAAGTTAAATTCCCTCAATATTTAAATAGAATTTTGAAATTAATCATTTATTGCTCGTTTGCCTAAATTTTGTGCACAACCTACTAATCTTTAAACAATAAATTATTGCTTGGTAATTATTTTCAATTATTTAAATTGAGATTGCTAGCTTGATATGGATATCAATTCAATTATGCGTAAATTTGTCAGTATAAACTAAGCTTTGCATAAAGTAGCAATGTCAATTTATGCAAAAGAGCGGTTTTTTCCTTATTGGGAACTCTTCAAGAAGCGTCAAAAATTTTGCCGCGAATGAGGCTTAATCTGTTGCGTAGTTGCTTCACAGTATGAAAAGTTGACCATTGCACCAAACCTGCCTCATAGCAGACGTATCTCGATTGACCTAGAGTTCAAACTAACCAATCAAATGGGTAATTATAAATCAGACATTATCTAACATGAGAATGTAACTTGATGAGTTATCAAAATGAACGAAACTGATCGAATGGATGAATTTACTGTGCATAGCATTTATTACCAAATTTAAATATAATAGGATGGGAATTTATATGAAAATAATTTTAAATTTTATTTAAAAATATTCGTTTGATCTATACAAAGTATTACACATGATTCATTATGCGGATCGCACAATCCTCATATTTCAGGTATGAACAACTTACATACGTTTCTGTACTTCTTTATTTTTATAATATGAAATAAGTAAGCGTTGTTTATTTTAAATCTGAAAGAGAATTTTCATCCGTAAATATTTATATACACTATAGTTATTTTTATGTTCATTTGAATATCACTACATCCATTTTTTGTTATTTTATAGAATTAAAATTTCGAAACTAACGATAAAGTTAAATATTTTGGTATCATGTCCTCCTAATTCAATTTGCCTCGCACAATAGCAAAAGCATTTTTTCCGATTAAACATTCAGAATAATGAATATATCATATTATAAAATGTATTTAGATAAATATTTTAAAATATATACAGGAACATAAACATAATCGAATGAATTTCTTTCATTTACGAGAATAATATATATTATTGAATTTATACCAAAAAGCTGTATGCCAACAGAGACATACCGAGAAAAACATGCATTTATATGAAGGGAAGTTTAATTTTACTATGCTGCAATTAGATAACATTATCTACGTCTCACAATCAGAGATTAGTCAAAATATATTGTAATATAATAATATACTTTTTTAAAACACTTCACAAAATCTTACCGGAAATGCTTTAACGATTACGATTTCATTAAGGTTGCGATCTTGGTATAAACAATTAACCAATTGTGTACATACATCTTTGTGGATAGACTACGTAATTTATAGTTTGCGGCAGGGTGGCTCAGTAGTTGGGGCACGTGCACGGATTCGAGCCCTGTCTGTGGCTAAGTGCGGGCAGTACATGATGAGTTTCCAATAAGGACGAAACTGGTC
>JAQBSW010005757.1:0-54654 GCA_029291075.1 Eudiplozoon nipponicum | reverse complement strand
TAACAGAGAATGGTTTAATATTTTTGGGGGCATGGAAGACAATACCAATGTCTTTCAGACGCGGACTAAATGATATTCTGCATCAACACACTGAGAGAACATGTGCGCAGCCATGACAAAGCCTGCAACACGCCGTCAAGCAGCGCTTGACACCAGATAAAAAAGACAGGCTTACGGAATTGATGAGCCAGATGTCCCTAGGTAGCCGCACGCCTTCTGAGCTATTTAGGGAGATGGAGCAGAAAGCCTTGGAATTCAACCTGTCCAAGGAAATCTTAATGCGACTATTCATAGAGAAGCTCCATCTGGCACTCAAAGAGATGACCACGTTCCTGCGCGGATCCGTCGAAGTGCAAGACGACGTTCTGCCGGCACGTCTAGACAAGTGGTGGAAGAAACACCACTACAGCTCACCTGCCGGAGAGAAAAGTTACATCACCTCAAGACTGTCCGAATCCCAATCCACCGCATCATCAGCCGGAAGAAATGTCTCCAATGAGCGCCTCATAAGCCTGCTCGAGAGCCTAACCGTCAGGTCAAATTCAACTTCAGTTGATGCCGCCCATAATAGACGTGACCAGAGCAGGCGTGACCAGCGTCGACCACCGTCCCGAAATAGCACCGAGAGGTCGAAGTCGAAAAAGTGGGCCACAGTTTCACAGTTACCGACGGAGTGGTGTCCGAATCACCGCAGCTATGGCCACTCCACACGCAATTGCCTTAGAAACGGCTGCACATTCCCGCACACAGACTCGACGTTAAAGTAGGCGCGGTCACCTTCAACAACTCAGGAGGAACCGCCCACGTAAGGTTCGGAAAACTGCTGGGGTCAGCCCCTTTTGAGGCAGTAGAGACTGGTCACCCCAAGATCGTTGGCCGCTCCACGTCTGATGGCTCGAAGCACGTTGCTTTCGCGGTAGAGCGCAATCAAACTATTGTATTTACAGCGACGGCTCCAGTCAAGTCATGCTTCAAATGCCAGCAACCAGTCCCATTGTCAGTTGCCACTATCGACAGCCTTTCTCATCCGTGACTCAAACTCTGGTGATTTAATTCTCATAAACACTGGATCAATTATATGCTTACTACGCAATAATTATTTCGAACCAACCCACCCAGTCGACACCAGCAATCTTACCTGCGCCAATGGCTCCAACATAGCGACGTTTGGGGTAAGAGTACACACAATCTCTTTCTCTAACTCAAAAAGATGTTTCAATTATCCTTTCATCATAGCCATTACGACAAGAAACATCATTGGACGTGACTTTATCGAACACTTTGACCTTAACATTTGTCCAAGAACACAAGAGATGCGCATTGCAGACAATCAGTTGCTTTCATCAGCGCTAAAACATACGACTCGCGCCGAAGTAATCTCATCCATACAGATAATTCCTCCAGTTCCTCATGTACCACAACTGGACGATGTTCTGGAACGACATGAAGAGATCTGCAAACCTATCTTCTTTATGCCCGATCTCAAGAGGAAGCGTGCCATCATAGCCCATCGTATCATCTTATCGAAACCACTTCCTCATTCTCCACGAGCACGTACATTGGCACCACACAAACATAAGGCCGCTGAACATGAATTCGCCATGCTACGTCACCAAGGCATCTGTTGTTGCCGTCTAGAGCACGATCCGTTTTGTTTAACTGTGAATTAATAATTACTTGTGTTGGCAATATATCGTTTTGTTGCCGTCTAGAGCACGGTCAATTTGGACTAACTGTCAATTTTTTCTTTGCAACATTGTGTACAATATACGAATGATGATTAGACATAGCCTTGTCGCATCACCCATCGGAAAAAGGTCGGGGACTAATCATAAGCACGAATCTCAACAGCAGCTACCAGGTATATGTAGGATTGGTATAGTATCACGAAATTGATAGCTACCCCGCAAAACCGCTGACATTAGCGACAAACCTCCTACAATGTAATGTTGAACTCTTATCAGTTGTTTGAAATTGTTGATAAATGTGCATTTGATGCAGTTAATATGTAATAGTAGGCTAAGATGTGATGTATATGTACACGTATATACAGGAACCTGAAGGCCTGGGTTGCTTTCGGTTTGTCCTAGTTGATCTACCCTTAATATCATATGGAATTAAAATGATGATTGGACACATCATGGAGATGATGTGTAAATGTATGACTTCTACTTATTTTAAATTTAGAAAATCATTTTGTAAACAAATTCAACGCTTCTCAATGGAACTCACATGTGTCGGTTCCAATAGCAAACTTCTTTATGTATTATTTGAAAAATAACCTTTTTCGATGCGACTCTTCTTAAGCCATAATCATACCTACAGCTCTTGGAGGACATATTAATGATCAGAAACAATGGTGATGATAAAGAGGTAAATATCATAAATTTTACGAATCGAATTTGTGAACTTTAATTTTATCTTGAAAAAAAATCATCAGGGAATTATCATTTTTAGATGTCAATTTATTTAGAAATGATCAGAAATTTGAAGGACATACTTAGAATAGAATAGAATATCTTTATTTGGATTCAAGCCACACATGTTCCATCAAATAATAAAATTGGAAAATGTACAATATAAAAAAGATATCACATCACATAAAAATGTGCAATTAGTCTCATGTAGATAAGTAAATCTCACTAGTTGTACTGTACAATATATCAACATCAGAAAGTTCGGCTGTAAAGAGTAATAGATTCATCATCAAAAATAGGAAAAATTAAGGTATAATTCGAGTGTAACATTATGCAAAAAAATGAGAACCATGACTAGCAATTGATTGTATGTATTGTTGACTAACATGATGATATAATGCATAACATTTCAATTTTAATAATACAAAACTTGGAGATAAAAATTTCAAGAAGTTATATTGCTGATAACAATTATCCTTGTCTTTTATTCAACCATGAGAAAGTATTATCATAATCAAAATTAAAAATATCAGCAGGATTGTAGACTTTTTCTAGTTCAGTAGATAAAAATTTAAAAAACATCTTAGATGGAGGCGTTTCTCTAAGCCCCTTTGGCAATTGATTATAAATTTTGTAGATTTTCGAAAAGGAGAATAACTTGCTCGCAACATTCCCCACCAAAGGAGGAGATATTGCCAAATGTCTAGATCTAGTTCCAACTGCATGAATCTTTCTTATTGGATTCACATAGGCACCAGTCCACTGGTTCAAATAGAAAACTTTTATGCAATAACACTTGAAGAAGGATACTTATTCTGGATACCTTCTTAATTTCAAAACCAATCACCTGCATCCTATGAAAATCGGTATCGTTAAGTTAGTAAAATTAAGGAGCCTTTTATTAAAAGGCATAGGGATAGAAAGTTGGAATTGGGTAAGAATGAAATAATTAATTATTATCTGGCAGAGCGCAACGACCGGAGTGGGCGTGCTTGTGGTTTCCTATAATTCTCTAATTTTAAAAGGAGATCGGGTTTCATTTTGTTTTTATTTTTAGATTCTCGCGATTTCTTGTCTGATTTCATCTCTGGGATACACCTGGAATTTAATTACACAATTTTCTTGGAATTTACCTACATATCCCAAGGACCTACTTTTAGCTCATCGGATTTTTCCGTTTCTTATAGACATTTATACACATTTTTCTCTCTCTCATCGTAATCTACACTATATCTGCTTTTTTTAATCTCACTCCACCATGAACCAGATTTTATCGCCAGCCCCCATCTCCCCGTTCTTAACCCAAAAGCTAATCTCCAATCTTGCTGACCATCAGCAACAAATGGCTGATGTCACAGGACTACTTGGAGCTCTAACTGGCAACCTTTCGATCTCCATCCTGCAGCCCCACCTATTGCGTCAGGCTGACGAGTTTTTGGACGGTGTAGCGAGGAGGATTGACCTGCGAAACCACAGTAAGCGCAACCTCTTTCTCTGGTCTCCACGCTTCCCTCTCTCAAAGGACGATCTGGCCTCGGATCTCATCAGGCAAATTGAAGATAACTTCAGCCACCTCAAAGAGGTCTTTTTGAACAAAGGTCGCGCTTTTGTGCTTTTTTCGCACAAAAGTCTTTCTGACGAAGAGCTTTGTCATCTCAAATCGCAATCAACATTATTATCGTCTGTTAAAGTCAGATTAATGCGTGACTGCGCCTACTATAAAGTACAATTGAGAAAGCTCGGACCCCTCTGCCAGAGACCATTTCCTTCCTGCAGCCAGTCACGCCTTTACGGACTGGAGCAATCCAAAGAAACGTCTCTCACTTTACGGCGGCATCCTTGGCGACACCTTTTCCTCTAGACCCTTCCTGCAGACCTCGACCCGGTTTGAAGGGCTTTCCTTCACCAATAGCAAAAACACCACGACAGCCCCTCACCGCACAATCTCAAGCTTTACCGCATCATCGTGGCTGATCACGCCACGTAATGTCCTCAAATAAAGGACCCACTCCCTCTATCTCTTCTGCCAGACCCACATTCTTATGTCATGTCACATTCACGACCGGTGCAGAAGTCCAGAAACCGAAAAAACTTAAGACGCCCAAGGCCATGCGAGATATCGATTCCGCCCCATCAACTTGAACTCTCTATTCCGCCAACCACATCGACCCCACCCAGGATAGTTGCATCTCAGGCTCTGATCAGATCCTCTCCCGTCCCACTCCACCAAAGCTGCTCCATAGCGTCCTCTCGAGACCAGATAACTCGCCTCCTTCCTGCTTTCAAATCCTCCAACTACCTCACCCACCCGACAAAAGTGGGACAAACGAGATCCAGATCGACGCTGACCACTTCATTCTCGTCAAAAAGCGGTCAGTCACCCTCTTCAGCCCTCGATCTCGCTCTGGCCGCCAGCGGAAAGCTCCCCCCACGCTTCTCTTGCCCGATCTAACCATCTTTCCCACAGATCACTCTCAGCTATTCTTATCAACTGGTGGTCGATTACGCCAAAAATCAAACAACTGTGAGCATTTTTATCCTCTAACGAGCTATAAATATGGTTTCTTGTGGAAGCATGGCTGTCCCGTTCCATACACTACGAAGGCTTTTTCCTTATCTATGGTTACACCTTCCTTTGTAGTGACAGAACTGTCGATCGTCTCTTATGTCCAAATGTTTTTCTACATCCAACGCTCTAGGATTAGAATTTTTCTCGTTTCAGCTACAGATCATTAACCAAAGTGTATCCAACTGTGTTGTCTATAGATCCCCAATCACCCAATCATCGACGACACTCGCGGGGCTCAACTTTTGTCCACTTTTCCCTCTCATCACTCCGATCGTTACGTCGTTGTGGGCGACCTTAACCTCCATCTGGCAAATTGGCAAAATCTAACTTTTGAAGAACAATCGCTGCTTTGGCCCTTCGTGGATAACCAACTAAACCAATTCGTACACTTCCCTATTCGAGGGAACAATCAACTTTAATGCGACTTCTCCAACAAGGAGGTGACTAAAGTACAATCTCGGGAGACCTTCCTTTATCTCGATCACTGTCAGGTATCCTTCCTTATTAATTGTTTATCCTTTATCTCTAGGGTGGGCACTCAATCATTCAAGTGATTCACCAACTGGGAACAGTTTCGCTGAATCTGTGATGCCATTAACTGGAGGGATCTTTTTCTCCCAGACAACTTCTACTCATGCTTTTCCGAAGTCCATAACATCTTATCGTCCCACTTTAATTCTGCCACCTCTATTCAACACATACATGCGACGAACATGTGGAACACCTTGTTTAAGGCACGCGAAATCTTCGCACGCAACTCTAGACTACGCATATCATTACTTGCTCGTGCTCTCACACTGCGACGTATCGATGAGCACATTAAACAGGTTATCAACAAACAAGCGCTTAACATTGAGATACGCATCCACACGGCTCCTAACTTCTAGGTAACGTTAGCTGTCATCAAACACCAATTGCTACAAAAGCCCAAAACCTCATATATAAACTTCTCTCGGTCAGACGACTCCTACTTTGCCGATGATTATTTAAATTATCTCCTCAACTCCTTCTCTACTCCCACTCTGCCTGCTGAGATTTAAGACACAAAGACGTTGAGAACCGACGCTGATTCAATAGTTCACCTGCCTCCGTCGCTCAAGAATCTAAAGACATCAAATCTATACACCAATTTGATCAATACGGAGTCTCGATCAGTATGATAGCACTTCTTGACTACTCTTCCTAGATATATCAAAGGCTTTTTATTCTTTAGCATTTTCAGCAATTGAATCCGCCTTGGTGTGCAGTTGTATCTGCGGCAACGTCCTCAATCTTATCAGTCACTATCTCCAAAACCGATGCGCAACTTTAAAAGTTGAAAAAAGTCACTCGAGGCCAGCTCTTATCCGATCTGGAGTTGCCCAGGGCTCCGTATTTGGTCCTATTCTTTTCAACTTTACTCTCGCGCAGGTAAAGGTTGAGGACAGCCTTTTCAAGCTGTTTAAATATAGGGATGGCATGGTCATAGTATTCAGTAAACCCACAGCATCCAACCCTTCCTTACCCCTTATATCTGAGATTTTATCCTCACTCAATTGGCAGCTGAGCAATATCGGTCTCAAGCTAAACCCCGGCAAGACTCGTCTGATGAAACTCTCCTCCGACCCACTCTGTTCTCTCACGGATGCAAATTATCCCCTTGATATTGAAATAATAGATTCGGCCAGGCAACTTGTTATCTATTTTGCAAAATCTCTAGACTTCTGCCCATAACTTACACACACTACTTCCAGACTCTTCAAATGCTTAAATGCTAACAACCTCACTCTCCAAATCATGCAGTTCAAGGTCTATTTCCTATCCCTTATTTCATACGCTAGCGAATTATACTGTCCTCTCTGTCTAGCCTCGCCGTACGCCATCGAAAAGATCTCCTCCTAGTTTCGGAAGGTGAAATCCCTTCTGGCTGGCCTCTAATTTCTACTTTTCCCCTCTAGTTTGAAATTTATCACTCCTAACTCCCTGATACCTTTTCTATTCTCATTTTTCATTCTAACGTATTGAAATGGAGAATACTTTACCACGCTTTTCTCAACTCTCTTTTTCATTTTTGTTTCAGCGAATGACCGCAAACTTGAAAAGTCTACTGGACTACCCGACGGTATACATCGGACACTAAATCCTCCTCGCCAACCATCAGTCTTAACCTCGCTCAACGGAAGTCAGTGAACCCTGCACGAGTTACAAGCTTCAATCTAGTCAACTTCATCCTAGTTAATATTACCTTACTGAAATTCAAAATCAACGACAAAGAACTCCGTCGGTCGACTTCTGCTACCGGTTAGCCATCACACTTGAACTCAAACTCAAATTCGTCTGTCCGACACCAGCGTACCGCGCATTGATGCTCGCACCCTTCATGGACTGTAATCCAGTTGATCCTGTCTAGTCAAATTGAATCTCTCTGTTTCACCAGATCAAATTATCATGAAGTTGATGAAAGCACTTCTCTTCCTCAACCCATTCCTTCCCTGTGGTTAAATACCTTGCTAGTCACAATTTCATTCATTTCCACATATACCACCTTTGATTTTTTATTTCAATAGTTGGGCCTGTTATCCTTTTGTGCCATATAAATGTGTTATTATTATTATTATTATTATTATTATTATTATTATTATTATTATTATTATTATTATTATTATTATTATTATTATTATTATTATTATTATTATTATTATTATTATTATTATTATTATTATTATTATTATTATTATTATTATTATTATTATTATTATTATTATTATTATTATTATTATTATTTATTATTATTATTATTATTATTATTATTATTATTATTATTATTATTATTATTATTATTATTATTATTTTTTTTTTTTATTATTATACTGCGCGATATATCCAAAGCAAATGGTAACCTTTTAATTTAAAAATTATAAAAATTATGGATGTCGTAAGAAAGTTTAAGGTACATAAAGTTGTTAAAGGGAAGGAAGAGCGTATGATCTTGGAACTACCAGACTCTTAATGGAGTAGAAAAGTAAAATCATTAGTTTTAAAATACAATAAGCGGACTATATTAAAAATGTCTATTACCGTAGACTGCAGACTCCCCAACCAAAAATGGAAGATTAAACATTAGGAGTGCATGAAATGTCATGCAATGATTGTAGTCTCGTGTACGTTTTTGAGACCATGTATCCAATTAAGGTTAGAAGAAACGAACATAGAACTGTATGTAAGTATGAAAATGTTGCTAAATCGGATCTTATTCGTCATTTAGTGGAGATCGGACACACTATTAATTTGGATGATTGCAGACGTATAGCAATATTTGTCGTAACTACATGACGAGATTAATTAGAAAATCTATCGAAAATAAATCTAGGGGTGATATTATGGATGAAATAGCTGCTGAAAAATCGTAGATTTGATCTGTAATGCAGCATTATCTAATGGAGAGAAATGACGATTTTATAAATGAGAATCTGAAGCTCCCTTTTTTAGTAACGATTAAGAACATCGAATTATGTCTGGTTTATTTGTCCAGCTCTTTATCTAATTATTGGTTAATTAATTATTGTGAGAAGTCCTAAATTTCATCCTAAACTGTTCCTTTGATTTTAAACTCTTAGTGAGCTGAATGCTTATTAATGCATCTATCTTCCTTCCATGTTTGGCTTGATTTTTCTTTAAATTATCTGCAAAATTTCTTGTCTAACTGTTACTTATCTATTTGCATATCTTAATTAAGCTTCCTATATTATTTAATATGATTTTTTGTGACTTTCCGCGTACCCAAACTATTAAGATCACTCCAGTAAAACAAAATTTTTAATGTTTAGAATAAATAATTAGTCTGACGCATGCAAATTAAGAATAAATGTCTATTGACAGTAGTTCGATTTAGATAGACGTACATTCGTATTAATTAAATTTAAATTAATTATTTTTAGTTATATATAAACACACACATGCACATGCGTGACTTACACCCATTTAATGATGCATCAAGAACTGTTATTATGAAAGCATTTCCTGAATACAATCTGAGTGGTTCGAATTGACATTTAATACTTGCATGAGTCATTCGGAATTTTGAATTTTATCATGGCATGTGTTAATCACGAGTGTTTCTGATTTATTGCATTATTATTTTGTTTTTTTTATAACTTTTGATGATGATTGAACTGAAGAAGACATCCGACAACGGATGTGAAAATATATCTTGAAGAAACAAAATTACTGGAATCAAATACGTGGTAATAGGTTAAAATCAAAATTCACTGTCAATTATAAATTACACTATTTACGAAAAGAATGAATATTTTGAAGTTATCATTACGACCATCAATGAACATGACAGTTTAATTGCATGTAAAAAATTAAAATGTTCCTAAATTACACCGTAGTATATATATATATATATATATATATAATATATATATATATATATATATATATATATATATATATATATATATATATAATATTATATCTTTAAGTATACTTGAATAGTTTTGAATTTGCGACTTTTTGCATTCGTCACCATTTTAATAATTTATTATTTATTTTACATTAAATAGACATTTCCTTTTATATGTCGATTAATAAACGTTGCGAGAACAAAGGAAAACAAAGAATTGGGAAATTTTTCTAACACACCCAATGTAATCATTACTTGCTAAATTAGCAAGACCATCATAAACTGATTTAAAATCGTTCCGATGATAGATTAGTTGCATTAGATGTAAAATTAAAGTCGATGCCAAGTAGGTCGAGGCAGCACCGTGCATGGAAAAATTCTCCACTAATTAAAGCTAAATTATTATTTCACTGTGAAAACAAGGTCACATTAGATATCAATTACTTATATATAAACATATGTAGAACACTATTTTCAATTTATTAGTAACATTTATTCATATTCCCAATGCTAAATTAATTATCTTTAGTGAATGGTTCGTTAGGTAATTATGATGTACTGTTAGCAGATTTTACGACTTTTCAGTGTCAGATAAATGATTCAGAACCATGGTATTTAGGTTTTCAACCTAACATCGTTTCGTCTGTTAATCAATAATTAAAAAGTCCAATTTTATCATATTAAAACCTCAATCAAATTACAGTTAAATACTGTTTATTGCGAAGAACTAATATATATGGAATTATTTATTAGGTGTTGCGAACCTAGTAACAAATTAGTTCAGTTGCAACCAGAAGGATAAACCAAAGGCAGCATGAACGGAAAGATTGTACCGTCCTATTATTCCACATTCTTCTACCAAATATATAGTGGTTAAAGGGCGTAATACCGGCTCCTACTGATGAGTCGCCAGTAAGCACGAAAGGAATGTGCATGAGATTATACTTTCCGTTCATGCTGTATTTGGTTTATCCTTCTTGTCACCACTGAACTAATTTGTTACTAGGTTTGCAATACCTAATACATACTTACTCAATCAAATTAATTGCTTATAAAAGCAAGAATTAAAACAATAAACGCTTACTGATTTTGATGAATGACCTAATTTGCAAAAATGATGACAATTTTTAATTTTGTATTTCAAATATCAATAAATATGACTGATAATCTGGAAATATTGTACCGTATATGCATGAATAAAAATTTATCTAAATAAAATCGTATTTCATATATCTATATTATTTTATTTTGTTTACATTGAATTGATTTTGAGATTTTTGGATATCGCTAACATTTTTAATTGGTAAAATACTTATTGATTTTGCTATTAATATGCATATTTGATTATGAATGCGTTGATGAACTTCGCAAAAACAATGGGAACAGCAAAACATTATTTAGACCTTATTTGAGCACTGCCAAAGAAATCCTACATAGTTATTGAAAGAATGCCATCATAAATTTATGTGAAATTTTTTTGTTTTGGAAAACGTCGTATTAGTTACAGTAGAGGTAAAATAAATGTTAGAGTCAGGCAGATAGCGGCAGGCAGCGAGGGTGGAAAAACTACCGGTTAACGACAGCTAAAGTATTATCCCACTGTGATTAGCTATGTCATGTTGTGAGTAGCATTTCTCCATTAGAAATATATATGATAATTGCAAATGCACTAAACTGATCTTACCGAACTTAGCTTGGTGTCACTGCTTCAAAATATTTGTGATAACAGTAAAGCGGCAATTACATCTTATTCGTATAACGTAGAACCCTCTGTGCTTTATCCAGATTTGTTTTAGGCCTAAAACAAAGGGTATATTCTTACTTTATTTTTAATGATATTTTATTGAACGTAGCTTTTATTTAAAGAAATTGTAAGTGATTTTATAAATTTTTGCATGACATACTAGTGTAACACGCGGCTCCGTGTTACAACCCAACCAAGATCAATTTTTACAAACGCTGTGCTCTTTAAGGTCAAATATTCTAACTCTGTCCTTAAACAATATTTCCCTTAGCTGTGATTTTAGGAACAATCCTTTCTAGTCTCAAGCAGTTTTAATCGATATTTCTTAAACTGAAATTTTATGTGTAATTAATAGTGTTTTTATAAAAAGAACAGAACCGCGCTGGGAACGAAAAAAAACACGCGGTGGACTAATGGTCATAGTGAACTTATTCCTATTAGTTTAACGATTTGGATTATCCGAACTTCAGAGAACAATATATTAATATCATGTACTGAGATAGAATCGTTACAAACGGTGATCTTAACACTAGTGAGTTGTGTCATTGAAGTCCTTAAACGATTTACATTCTTTTTATAGTGATAACCTTTAACGATGACTTTTTCCATGTATCATTTGTTTTAAATCGATGGCATAAATGTTGAGCAATTCAGACCTTTGTACGCGAATAACTGATTGAGCATAAAACAATTTTCTATGATAAACTTAAATCACTTTTATTTTTGCCGTCTAGAGGACGGACAATTTAGCTTAAGTGTGAATGACATTTAAATCATAGTTTTGCATAAAAACCATTTTTATAGCTGACAAACATATATTCAATTTTGACTAACTGAGAATAGTGTTTAAGATATAATTTTACATTAAAAAATCTGTATTATTACCATCCAACTCCTTCAATTCAGATTAACAGTGAATTATATTTATGTGCTACATTGTGTGTAATATATACATGAAACCTTTCTTCGGCCTTCTAATATAACCATCTGAAAAGGAACAGACTGATTGAATGCTCGGGTAGTAATAATAGCAACCATTGATAAGTAGTAGGGGTACAAAATCAGGAACGAGAAAGCAAGAGCGAAAAGTACCCCTACACTAGAACCAAATATGTTATTCCTATGAAAACTGCGGTTTCCGAACAAAGCGGTTTTTATTGTAATTTTTGCTCGTTTTTTAGTATGCTTCCTTATTTGAATTCAATTTGATTAAATTTACATTGGGTGGTACTGAACAAGCATAAACAATTTGTTTGTGAATCGGCATTACCTTGGGGATTTTAAAGCTCTATGCAAAATAGTGATTATTTATATTTATTATTTTGCAAAATTTTAGACTGATATATTTTTGTGTACTTTTTTATGTGCATCTTTTTTCAATTTTGACAATTATATATTTGATTTATGCCTACATTAAATATTTTGATGAGATACATTAAAGGCGTTAATATGTCAAGTCAAATTTTAATTTAAATTCACATCGAGTAATAATCGTTTTGCATATTTGAAAATTAACTATCCGACCAGCATTGTGGTTAAATGTTATTAAAATGGATAGTGTAGTTGTTAGGAGATCTTTAGTTGTTTATTAAAGAATACATAACATGTAGAACGTTAGTTCAATAAGGGCATGGAAGATGTGCCACTCGGTGTCATTTTTTTACGTAAGAGTAACGCAAATCACCTAGATATGCCCATACAGCATCTCCATCAAGTCTATTTTGACTTATTTCTGTCTGCTACATAAGTAAGTATATCCATCTCAACTAGAAATTTCCCTGTGTAAACCTTTCTTTGTCATTTTTAAAATTAAATGAGGAGATTTGTTAATAGCATTATTGCTACTATTAGTACGTTTCTCGTGGTTTTGTAGCTTTAATCAGTCTATTATTATATGCTATTTATATCGCTGTCTGACATAACTCAACGACTTAATTTTTTTAATTTCGATTTATGTAGTCCAACACATCCTATACGACCATATTTTTCTGCGGCAATTTTCGTACAGCACTTGAAAAGTTCCCAATAAGAACAAAACTGCTCTACTGGATTAAATGCCTTTTCTGTAATATACGATGTTTATTTTATACAGGAAAATGTTTATAATGGAATTGATATATATATATATATATATATATATATATATATATATATATATATATCAACCTCGCTATATTGATTTAATTCAATATATAGTGTGCTTTTATTGTCTAACAATTGATAATATTTGAACTCGGAATATCCTATTTATGGAAGATATTAAAACTTGGTCCACTCTTGAAATACTAATTAAAGTAGAATTCTGTATCACATATATATAACATAGGCACAATATAGATATGTCTAATTCAATTAGTAAAAACAATTATTTGGATTGAGGCTAAGATTAAAGTTTGACGAAGTAATGCATAAGTATACACGAGAAAATTTAAAAATATGAAAAAATTCTCAAAAAGCGAAAGAAAAGATACATTTTGACGAATGAAAATCCTAAAATTCGGTGATTAAGAACCACATTGTGTGTTGCACTTCAAAAATTTATTTTATTGTTTTCATAAATTAAATAAAATTAGCATTTTAAATGATTTCTAAAAAAATTAAATCAAACCTTATCTAATAAATATCAATCGTTTCTAACAACAGACTGAATGAATTGTACTGATGTAATTGAACACTTATCAAGTAATGCTTCTTAATGGATCCTCACAATGAATGAGCGACCTATTGTACTTCTACAGTCCACCTATAACCATAAACGACTTATTACTATATGGCAGTGAAAAATTAGTCACTTTTGGCTTTTGTTTGGCTCTGCATGATGATGATGATTATAAATTGATAAGCAATTCAAGATGGAAATCGTATGCAACAAGAATGGCCTCACGCATGTGAAGTCCATTAACAAAACCTCCAAACTGGTTGGTACAGTACGTTCCTTCGTCAACATTTCTTATTAGTCCTTTAAAAGTTTTAATATTGAATAAACTAATATCCAATTATATTCATTGAACCCTTCCTGTGTGTAAAAACAAAAAGAGATTTTATCAGACATAAGAAAAGTTTCTTTCGCATAGCCTTCTTAAATATCTACATATAAAAATTTCTTTATATATAAATTGGAAACCAAACCAAAGGGAAATATGTAAACATAGAAATAGTAACAAAAACAATAAATTGCGTGTGTCACCTCCAGTTTAAACGCAATGCCTGAACATACTTTTTCTGCTTGCATAAATCCGGCTACAATTTGTTTATCTATAACGTTTCTTTTTTTAGCTAGCTCCCATTTGTTGTTGCATTTAGTAATTAATTTAAATTCTACGTCTGGAGAACATACATGTGATGTTTCTTAGATGTGTTGCTCAATTTCAGACCTGTATTCTCCATTTGATTAAAAACAGTCGTTTAAGTTACAATTTTCTCTCATTCGAGTAATTAACCGTCTGGCCGATTAGCTTACGTAAGTTGATCAACAACTTGCACATGTATATTGGTAAATAATATTTGATGTCGACATTAACGTTTGTTTCTCTTTGATTGCTGGTAAAGGCAAGTGTGTTCCCCTAAATAACACTCATAGTTAACTGCATTAAATGTGTGCGCTAATGCCGCTTCAACTTACTTTTTTGCCATTTGGAAAACGGCATCCACATTAAACGGGATGTTCAGGTAGATTGATTTCTTTTCTGGTCCATAATAGTCTGTTTCTGTTTAATTCCCCTTTTAATAAGTGATTCATTTAATTATCTAGGGTAGCCATTGGACATTAAATCGTTAATAACCTTGTTATATTCGTTTTCTTTTGAATCTTGACTAACCAACCTGTCAATTCTTGAAAAGAAACCACGAACTGTTGATAATTAATATTGAAATGGCACAAAACTGCTGTAAGACAAATACTATGCTGATCAGGTTGGTTTATGGTAAATTATTCAGTTTAATTTACTATTAGTTTTTTTCTCTATAATGTCAATGGTTTCATCAATTGGAACATTTGTAAACAAAGACGTAACATCCAAAAGATACCATAATCTTGTTTTTAAAACATATCTTAAATTTTGTTTACAAACTCAAACTAATCGGCGACCGAAAAACTACCTGGTAGTTTACGTAATGGTTTAAGTAAAAGAACAAACAGTATTTAGCCATTTAGCTATTGCATGAAACGGAGAATTTAGCATTGATAAAATTGCCCTCATAGAACAACATTTTTTTGTGTGTTTTTGGTAATCCGTACATTGTTAGTGTAGATGATCCAACTGGCTTGAGATTCACCTTGTCTATTTCATCTGATTTATCGTCTAGACTGTAGAGGCCCTTAGGTCACTACCATAAGGGGGTCTCTTGGATGCCAGGCCCGGAAAATCCATATATGCGGAATGATCATCTATCTTGGAACACTTAAGTTCCTCTGAACTATCTCTTAAGCTACAATCCTTAAGTCCGCTAGCCAACTGCTCTGTATCCTCAGTATTTAATAAACCAGACATGATATTATTAAATTATTTATAATTTATATATTATATTAATTAAGTAAGCTTACCCGGATACGCTGATGTCCACAAATTTACTGAACTGGAAAGAATGAGACCTTGAAACAAATATTCACTTAAATTACCCAAAGCAAACTTGTGGTTCTTTTCGCTGATAATTAAAAACAACAAAATGACGAGAAGATTACAAATTTTTATTCACAAAGTAATCGGTGATGAACCACGCAGTGTCCCGCTTATGCAATTCAGAAACTCAGATCAAAACTGTCTCATTTCTTTTCACAAGACAAGTCCAAAACTTCGACAATATGAACAAAAGAACTTTCAAAAAATTTTACAATATTTTTCAAAAATTACAATATTGTTTTACGAAACCAGCGATAACATCAAATGTCCAAAAATAAAAATTGATTTATTTTTATATGACAGGTTAATTTCTGTCCGATAATTAATTTAACCTCTACAAGACGTGTGAATTTTGTATTTTCCTTTAACACGTTTTCCATCTCTTGTATGTAGTCAGAAAAACAGTAGAACACGATATATTACCATCTCTGGAGCCAGGTCACACTCTACGCAAGCTTATCTTATTATGCACGAAAGACGTAGGGTTTCGTTTTAATGAAAGCATCTACAAAGAGACATATGTTGTGACAATTGTAAGACCCTTATCTCCAGTGTTGGTTGAATTTTTTCTACAGCACCTAGAGAACACATCATTACAGAGTGACATAAGTGAATGTGCTAAATATATACGGTAAATGGTTGATATATTTATTGTACTTAAGAACAGGTCGCAATCACGAACATTGCTTCCAAGGTTCAACAAGGCACATAAGTGTAACACGCGGCTCCGTGTTACAACCCAACGAAGGTCAATTTTTACAAACGCTGTGCTCTTTAAGGTCAAATATTCTAACTCTGTCCTTAAACAATATTTCCCTTAGCTGTGATTTTAGGAACAATCCTTTCTAGTCTCAAGCAGTTTGAATCGATATTTCTTAATCTGAAATTTTATGTGTAATTAATAGTGTTTTTATAAAAAGAACAGAACCGCGCTGGGAACGAAAAAAACACGCGGTGGACTATTGTGTCATAGTGAACTTATTCCGATTAGTTTGAAAATTTGGATTATCCGAACTTCAGAGAACAATATATTAATATCATGTACTGAGATAGAATCGTTACAAACGGTGATCTTAACACTTGTGAGTTGTGTCATTGAAGTCCTTAAACGATTTACATTCTTTTTATAGTGATAACCTTTAACGATGACTTTTTCCATGTATCATTTGTTTTAAATCGATGGCATAAATGTTGAGCAATTCAGACCTTTGTACGCGAATAACTGATTGAGCATAAAACAATTTTCTATGATAAACTTAAATCACTTTTATTTTTGACGTCTAGAAGACGGACAATTTAGCTTAATTGTGAATGACATTTAAATCATATTTTTGCATAAAAACCATTTTTACAGCTGACAAACATATATTCAATTTTGACTAACTGAGAATAGTGTTTAAGATATAATTTTACATTAAAAAATCTGTATTATTGCCATCCAACTCCTTCAATTCAGATTAACAGTGAATTATATTTATGTGCTACATTGTGTGTAATATATACATGAAACCTTTCTTCGGCCTTCTAATATTAACCATCTGAAAAGGAACAGACTGATTGGATGCTCGGGTAGTAATAATAGCAACCATTGATAAGTAGTAGGGGTACAAAATCAGGAACGAGATAGCAACAGCGAAAAGTACCCCAACATTATGGTGCCCCGGTTCGTCGAACTCACAGCCAGCAAAGAATTAACAAATATCTAGAGTTAAGAAATTCAAGCAATTTGGATGACTACTACAAGATAAGTTAACTCTAAGACACATATCACAGAAAAACACCCTCTCGGGATTACAATGCTCGAAGACAGCTGCACGATGGCGGGTGAGGACGATGTTACACTGCCATCTGTTCTCGACAACACTCATACACTTAAGATGAGGGCCAGTTCAGGAAATACAGGAAGCCCGATGGTGAGCCCAGCAACAAACCGCATCACCACATGGACACAGTATAAAATATGTCAATTTGATCCAGAATACCTTGATGCGTGGGTCGACGATGTCACTTTACTGGCCAAGGTGTCCAATATAACAGACGAGGGCTCAATATTTCTGAGGGCTTGGGAGACGATCCCAATGTCTTTCAGACACGGACTCAAAGATATACTGCATCAATACACTGAGGGCACATGTGCACAGCCATGGCAGAGCCTGCAACGCGCCGTCAAGCAACGTTTGACACCAGATCGAGAAGACAGGCTTACAGAATTAATGAGCCAGATGTCCCTAGGTAGCCGCACGCCTTCTGAGCTATTTAGGGAAATGGAGCACAAAGCCTTAGAATTCAACCTGCCCAAGGAAATCGTAATGCGACTGTTCATACAGAATCTCCCGCCGGCACTACAAGAGATGGCCACGTTCTTGCGCGAATCCCTCGAAGTACAAGATGACGTTCTGCCGGCACGTCTAGACAAGTGGTGGAAGAAACACCACCACAGCCTACCGGCCCAAGAGAAAGTCCACATCACCCCAAGAATGTTCGAATCACAACCCACCACATCATCAGCCGGAACAAATGTCACGAATGAACGCCTCATCAGCCTGCTCGAGAACCTCACCGTAAGGCCAAATTTGGCCTCAGTCGATGCCATCCAAAACAGACGCGACCAGAGCAGGCGTGACCACCGTCGTCCACCGACCCGGAATAGCGCCAGGAGGTCGACGTCGAGAGACCGAACCACAGTGCCACAGTTACCAGCGGAGTGGTGTCCGAATCATCGCAGCTATGGCCACTCCACACGTTACTGCCTCGGAAACGGCTGCACCTTCCCGCGCACAGACGCGACGTTCAGATGGGCGCGGTCACCCTCAACAATTCAGGAGGATCCGCCCATAGAAGGCTCGGAAAACTGGTGGGGTCAGCCTCCGCGGCGGCAGTAGAGGCTGATCACCCCAAGATTGTTGGCCGCTCCACGTCTGATGGCTCGAAGCACGTTGCTTTCGCAGTAGAGCGCAATCAAACTATTGTATTTACAGCGACGGCTCCAGTCAAGTCATGCTTCAAACGCCCAAATGCCAGCAACCAGTCTCGTCGTCAGTTGCCACTATCAACATCTTTTCTCATCCGTGACGCAACCTCTGGCGAATTATTTCTCATAGACACTGGATCAGATGTGAGCTTACTACGCCACAATTATTTCGAACCCACCCACCCAGTCGACACCAGCAGTCTGACATGCGCCAATGGTTCCAACATAGCGACGTTTGGGGTACGAGTACACACTATCTCGTTCTCCAACTCAAAAAGATGTTTCAATTATCCGTTCATCATCGCCAAAACGACACGGAACATCATTGGACGTGATTTTCTCGAACACTTCGACCTGACCATTCGTCCAAGAACACGAGAGATACGCACTGCAGACAATCAGTTGCTTACATCAGCGTTAAAACATACGACTCGCGCCGAAGCAGTCTCATCCATACAGCTTATTCCTTCAGTTCCTCATGTACCACAACTGGACGAGGTTCTGAAACGTCATGAAGAAATTTTCAAACCTATTTCCTTCATGCCCGACCTCAAGAGGAAGCGGGCTATCACAGCCCACCGTATCATCCTGTCGAAAACACTTCCTCATCCTCCACGAGCACGTCCATTGGCACCACACAAACATAAGGCTGCCGAGCAAGAATTCGCCACACTACGTCAACAAGGCATCTGTACACGATCCAGCTCACCTTTTGCGTCGCCTGTGGTAGTAGTACCAAAGAGTGAACCAGAGACATTCAGAGTGTGCGGGGATTATCGTATTCTCAATTCTTGCACACAGTCTGATTCGTACATCCTGCCAAATCCGGCCGACCTACTCCGATCTGCTATCGGTCATGCTGTGTATTCGAAACTTGACTTAGTAAAAGCATACTATCAAGTACCGATGGACAAAGACTCAGTAGCATATACTGCACTCAGATTCACCGGAGGTGGCACGCACGAATATCACTATATGCCATTCGGTCTCAAAAATGCCTCGCAAACATTCCAACGCGTTATGGACGAAATACTAGATGGTCTACCATTTGTAATTCCATATCTAGACGACATCCTGGTATTCTCCAACTCAATGACCGATCATATACAACATATTGAGATCCTGCTCACACGTCTAGAAGACTATGGCCTCCGACTTCATGGCAATAAATGCGTCTTTGCACAGAAATCAATTGAATTCCTTGGTCATCAAATTTCCGAAGAAGGCATGACACCTGTACCTACTAAGGTTCGTGCTATTCAAGATCTACAGCCTCCAACCACCGTTCGGGCATTACGACGATTCTTGGGCAAGATGAACTACTATTCTCGATTTGTACCCTGCCTTGCCAAGATTCTGGCACCTCTTCACAAATATCTCGTGCCAGAAAGCCGTTTCGTCAAGAAATCACAACCGATTCAGCTCAACGTGGACGACATGCAGGCTTACGAGGATGCCAAAAGGGCCCTATGCAAAGCGACCATGTTACATTCCCCGGATTGGTCTCAACCTTTTGAATTGATAACGGACGCATCCGACGTTGCCATAGGCGCAGTACTTCAACAATCCATCAATGGAATACACCAGCCTATCGCTTTCTATTCGCAAAAACTACAACCTCGCGAGACGCGATATGATACGTTAGGAAAAGAATTACTTGCAATCTACCGGTCGATCCTACACTTCCATACCTATCTGGATGGCCGAAAGTTCAAGATCTACACTGACCATCTTCCGCTACTTCCGATGCTGAGAGGAAAGAAAGAATATTTATATTCACGACGTGTCAACTCGCAACTTACACGAATACACGAGTATGATTATGAAGTCACTCATGTTAAAGGATCAGAAAATGTGGTCGCAGACTCCCTAAGCCGTCCTGCAGATCTTTGTGCCTCAATACTGTATCCTTCACCTATAAGCATTCAGGAATTGCAAGCAGCTCAGCAAGATGATATATCACTTCGGACATTTGATGTCAATCGACTGAAATCACTTGATTACGACGGAACCCTACTGCAGTGCGAAATAACTGACGTGGGCCCTCGGCCGTTTATACCTGAAAAACTCCGTCACAAGATCTTCGAAGTCTACCATTCATTGAGCCACCCATCTGGCGAAGCATCAGTAGAAATTCTATCCAGAACGTATTTTTGGCCTGGCATGCGACGAGATATCAAGATGTGGTCAAAACAATGTCTAGAATGTCAGAAATGCAAAGTGACGAGACACACCAAAACGGCGCCACAAGTCATTCAAGTGCCCAAAGTCCGATTTACACACATACACGTTGATCTGGTAACCTTACCTGCCGTGAACAACATGCGATATCTACTGTCAATACGGGACCGCACCACTCGATGGTATGAGGCCATACCACTTCCAGACATGAAGCAAGAAACTGTCAGTTATGCTCTAGAGCTCAATTGGTTCGCTCGGTTCGGTGCTCCAGCTGAAGTGACAACCGATCGTGGCGCACAATTTCTCGGAGAGGAGTTCACAGCCCTACTGCAATACTACGGTGTCAAACACTCCGTGACCGCGGCTCGCAACCCGAGAGCAAATGGTTTCGTTGAAAGACCACACCGAGAACTGAAAGCGGCGCTCAAGGCTAGCCCAGAAGAAAATTGGCTTGCGGCTCTACCGAAAGTACTCCTATCAATGCGTACAAGACCTCGTGAGCCGATCAAATGTAGCTCCGCTGAAATGGTATTTGGCGAATGTCTACGGCTTCCTGGCGAACTAGTCCGATCACGCTCTGAAACTGCATTAACGATGAACGATCCGACATTTCTGTTTCCACTTCGCAGTTTTCTACAGTATAACGCTCAGAATCGGCCGATCTGTCCTACACGTCAGCAACATGGCCCAATCTATAAACGCAAAGATTTTGATAGCTGCAAATGGTTCTTCATCAACAACGATATGGATAACAGGATTTTAGCCAAACCGAAGCGCGGTCCTTATCGTGTGTTAGATCGACGTCAGAATTACATCATTCTGGAGATTAATGGCAAAGCTGAAGCGGTCTCCAAGCACAGACTATCCCCAGCCGACGTTGATCCAGATGACCCGCTGTTTCGCGATGTAGACCTATCAGGCGGTGAAGAAACGAGAACGCCACCCCCAGACAGTCTTGCTAACATCGGATTGACGCCCGACGTCCCATCAACAACCGAGCCAACTGAAGCCGTCACGCCGCCGCGAGATATAGAAGAACCAGAATCAGTGTTGTCAGAGCCAAAATCAGTCATTACACGGTACGGCAGAGCAATAACACTTCCTGGAAGGTTAGCCCCCTTCATGGTGTACTAATTTTCATTGTCGGGGGGGTGTATGTAACACGCGGCTCCGTGTTACAACCCAACGAAGGTCAATTTTTACAAACGCTGTGCTCTTTAAGGTCAAATATTCTAACTCTGTCCTTAAACAATATTTCCCTTAGCTGTGATTTTAGGAACAATCCTTTCTAGTCTCAAGCAGTTTTAATCGATATTTCTTAAACTGAAATTTTATGTGTAATTAATAGTGTTTTTATAAAAAGAACAGAACCGCGCTGGGAACGAAAAAAACACGCGGTGGACTATTGTGTCATAGTGAACTTATTCCGATTAGTTTGAAAATTTGGATTATCCGAACTTCAGAGAACAATATATTAATATCATGTACTGAGATAGAATCGTTACAAACGGTGATCTTAACACTTGTGAGTTGTGTCATTGAAGTCCTTAAACGATTTACATTCTTTTTATAGTGATAACCTTTAACGATGACTTTTTCCATGTATCATTTGTTTTAAATCGATGGCATAAATGTTGAGCAATTCAGACCTTTGTACGCGAATAACTGATTGAGCATAAAACAATTTTCTATGATAAACTTAAATCACTTTTATTTTTGCCGTCTAGAAGACGGACAATTTAGCTTAATTGTGAATGGCATTTAAATCATATTTTTGCATAAAAACCATTTTTACAGCTGACAAACATATATTCAATTTTGACTAACTGAGAATAGTGTTTAAGATATAATTTTACATTAAAAAATCTGTATTATTGCCATCCAACTCCTTCAATTCAGATTAACAGTGAATTATATTTATGTGCTACATTGTGTGTAATATATACATGAAACTTTTCTTCGGCCTTCTAATATTAACCATCTGAAAAGGAACAGACTGATTGGATGCTCGGGTAGTAATAATAGCAACCATTGATAAGTAGTAGGGGTACAAAATCAGGAACGAGATAGCGACGCAAAAAGTACCCCAACATAAGAATATCGGTTTCACGTCAGAGGACGAGAAATATGACTGTCTGCCTTTCCTAGATGTATTATTAAAGAGAGAATCTAATGGTAAATTAAACAGAACAATTTGTTACAAAGCAACATGGTCTGCACAGTATTTGCATTACAGCAGTTTTGTGTCATTTGAATATAAATTATCAACAGTTCGTGGTTGCTTTTCAAGAATTGACAGGTTGCTTAGTCACGATTCAAAAGAAAATAAATATAATAAAGCAATTAACGGTTTAATGTATAATGGCTATCCCAGACAATTAATTGAATCATTTAATAAAAGGGTGATTAAACATAAACAGACGTATTACGGGTCAGAAAAGTAAAACAGTCTGCCTAAATATCCTATTTAAGGGGATGCGGTTTCCCGAATGGCATAAAAGAAAGTGGAAGCGGCATTAAAACGCACATTTAGTGCAGCTTAACTACGAGTGTTATTTAGGGTAACACATTTTCATTTACCAGCAATCAAAGAGAAACAGCCGTTAATAACGATATCAAATATTATTTAACAAGATACATGCTCAAGTTGTACATTGGTTAATAATATTCGATGTCGACATTAACGGTTTTTCCTCTGTGATTGCTGGTAAATGCAAGTGTGTTATCCTAAATATCACTCGAAGTTTAGCTGCATTAAATGTGCGAGATAATGTCCCTTCAACTTTCTTTTTTGCCATTTTTGAAACCGCATCCCCCTTAAATGGGATGTTCAGGCAGATTGTTTTCTTTTCTGGTCCGTAACAGGTCTGTTTCTGTTTAATTCCCATTTTAATAATTGATTCAATTAGTTGTCTAGGATAGACGTTGGATATTAAATCGTTTATTGCCTTATTATATTCGTTTTATTTTGAATCTTGACTAACCAACCTGTCAATACTTGAAAATCAGCCACGAACTGTTGATAATTTATATTGAAACGACACAAACTGCTGTCTTGCAAATACTGTGCAGACCATGTTGGTTTATGTTAAATTATTCTATTTAATGTCCCATTAGTTTCTTTCTTTAATAGTACATCTAGGAAAGACGGACAATTATCTTTCTCGTGCTCTGACGTAAAGCCGATATTCTTATGTGCTTAGCAGAAACTTTGAAGCAATGTTTGTGATTGCGACCTGTCCTTTATCATCCACGTACCGTATAAATTGAGCACATTTACTTAAGTCACACTTTAATGATGTGCTCTCTAGATGGTTTAGAAAAATCTCAGCCAACGCTGGAGATAAGTGGCTTCCCATTGCCATACCATTAGTCTGTTTGCAGATGCTTCCATTAAAACGAAACCGTACATCTTTAGTGCATGTCAAGATAAGCTTGCATAGAGTTTGACCTGGCACTAATGATGGTAATAGGTCGTGTTCTACCGCTCTGACGATAATTTCAATGGTTTGATCAATTGGAACATTTGTAAACATAGACGTAACATCAAAGGATACCATAATTTTGTTTTTAGCATTTATATCATGAATTTTGTTTACAAATTCAAAGGAATCGGCAACCGAATAGTAATTCTTTAAATCAAGTGTGCGAGCTTGGAGTAGAATAGAATAGAATAGAAAAGAATATCTTTATTTGGATTCAAACCACACATGTTCCATCAAATAATAAAATTAGAAAATGTACAATATAAAAAGATATCACATCACATATATATGTGCAATTAGTTGTACTGTACAATTTATCAGCATCAGAAAGTTCAGCTGTAAAGAGTGATAGATTCTTCATCAAAATTAGAAAAATTTAAGGTATAATTCGAGTATAACAGTTTGTAAAAAAAGGTAACCATGACTAATAATTGATTGTATGCATTGTTGATTAACAAGATGATATAATGCATAAAATTTCAATTTTAATAATACAAAACTTGAAGATAGAATCACGAGAAATTATGTTGCCGAAAAACAGTTAATCCTGTCTTTTATTTAACCTGGAGAAAGTATTATTATAATCAAAATTAAAAATATCAGCAGGATTAAACACGTTTTCTAGTTCGGTAGATAAAATTTTAAGACATTTTAGTTTGAGGCGTTTCTCTAAGCCCCTTTGGCAATTGATTGTAAATTTTGTAAATTTTTGAAAAAGAGAATAGCTTTCCCGCAACATTCCCCACCAATGGTGGAGATATTGCAAAATGACCAGATCTAGTTCCAATTTCATGACTCTTTCTTATGGGATTCATATAGGCACCAGACCACTGGTTCAAATGGAAAGCTTTTATGCAATAGCACATTCTCCGAAACCATAAAGGATGCAGTGATACAAACTGTAATCTAGTGGCGTATATAGTGCAGGAGATAGGACTAATTTGTTTCACAACTTTTCTTTGTACAGCTTCTATCTTATTAGACAAACCCTTTGTTAAGGGATTCCAAGTAGCGGCAGCATATTCTAGTATCGGTCTAATCCATATTATAAACATTTTAAATTTTATTTCATGCGATATAATATTTCCATTTATTAATGACCATCTGTTCTTGGCACTGCCTACTATCCTTTCAAAATGTCTCTCAGCAGAAGCCGTACAATGAATAGTTATGCCTAAATCCTTAATTTCTTGCATAAGTTTAATCTCAAAAACATCATTAATCTCAGCATCATGAAAATAAACATAATTAAATTCTGTTCTGTTACCTATTTTTAAAGCTCTCGTCTTTTTACTGTTTATTCTCAGCCCTAGTGTTAACAAATATCTACTTAAATCATACAAATCTAGTGTCACATTATTTTTGGAGAATTCGACATTATTTGGATCAATTGGAAAGATTATTTTCAAATCATCAGCGAATTTGCAAACTCGACCATTAGGGATCTTTGTTTCCAAATGTGCAAATAAAATTTTAAATAAAATTGGCCCCAAGCTTGATCGCTGTGGAACTCCACTTCTTACCCTTTTCGATTTAGATATCAACTCGTTTACTTGAATACTCATTCTTCGATTATATAAATAGTATCTAAGTAATCTAAAAATATTCGGATCAATATTCAAAAAATTAATCGCATTCAAAATAGCAAAAAAAGATATAGAGTCAAAAGCTTTTGAGATATCTATGAATACAATTAATGCATCTAACATTTTCTCATCTAATGTAATTACATGTTTCCACATAGAGAGCATATTAGTAGTTGTCGACCTGTCTTTCGTAGAGCCATGTTGGCATATATCAAAATCAGCCGGCAACATAGGTTCTAAATGATCAAGTATCAATCGTTCTATTATCTTCAAAAACGAAGGGATAATAGAGATTAATCTGTAATCACTGGCACACGTTGGCTTACTTACTTTTGGCAAAGGTTTAGCTACTATTGTTAGTATATCGATTGGTAATATCTCATTCTTCAAAATTCTATTTATAAAATTGCAGAGCGCATTCATAAAATTTAAAGGTAATTGAAATAGGTTATCATTCGATATACCAAGGTGATCTTTTTGTTTTTTTGATTTTAATTTTAATATTAATTCTATCAATGCATCACTGTCAATAACAAGTCCTAGATCCTGGTTTCCCGAAGGATCCGGTAGATCAATAAAAATGCTTTCGTTCTGTGGATTACATAAAAAGTTGCCAAATACTTCATCCAATTCACAGAGAAATTCATAATCAGTTTTAAAAAAGAATTTTAGGAAACTTCCTCGTGTTTGCATCTAAAACTGGCAGCGGTGGGATTCGAGCACACGCCCTTTCGGACCGGTGCCTTAAACCGGCGCCTTAGACCACTCGGCCACGCTACCAATCCTATTGTGCAGTGGCCTCATCAATTATACCGGCATCTGTCAATATATTAATTTGATTGATTACTTTCCGCTCCACCTTGTCTAATTCATCTGATTTATTGTCTAGATGCGTGAATTTTGTATTGTCATTTAACACGTTTTCCATCTTTTGTAGGCAGTCAGACTTGTCCATGATAACATCGCTCTTGTCTTTATCAGCGCGTAATATTTTGATGTGCATTTCTGCTGATAGCTTTAAGCGCATTTAGTCAATGCATGCTGTTTTCCGCATTAAGACGATTTCAAATGTGAAGTCTGATTAAATTATGTAGCCTTGAACCAATTTTTATAATCAATACTAGTAGGTTCCAAGTCAGCTGTTTGTTTATATAACAATTTAAATGCTGCCTCAAAATCAACATTATATTAATTAGACCTATGCTTTCCATAATTTTAGCCCATCGATAGTGCCTCCATTGTTAGCTGATCGATTGGTATTTTTGATCAGTTAAGCACACGTTCATCAAGATCGGTCGGTATTAAATCACACAAAACTCCAGATTTGTATAGTTTATACAAGCATTGAGCTTGAACTGGAGGTGACGCACGCAATTTATTGGTTTTATTTTTTTATTACTCTCTTTATTTTCACATATTTCTATTTTGTTTTGCTTTCCAATTTATATATAAAGATATGTTCATTAGTAGGTTTTTGAGAAGACTATGCTAAAGAAACGTTTCTTATATCTGATAAAAATTCTTTTTGTTTTTGCACACAGGAAGGGTACAATGAATTTTATTAAAGCTCGCATTTCAAAAGAATCCAATTATATCCCGGAAGAAGGTACTCTGGGTTGGTAGAGGATTCGAATCAATCTTGGTCGCCTAGTTTAATAGCCGCTAGTTTCCACAGACCCTCAATTGTTGCCGTTCAGGCTTAGGACCCACTACTATCATGGTTGGAAAATTTTAATTTGATCTCATACAAATTCTCTCTTTGTGAAAATTTTATTATTCTGCACAACTGCCTGTTGCTTGGTTTACACCAATGATTTTGACTTTAATCAACAGGGCAAAGGTGTTGCCAACCCAATTTTGGACTTTACTCCTGTCCAAAACTCATTACTCTTGACTCTTAGAGGTTGAAAAACAGCAAGGTTTTCATAAACTAGATCAACCAAATCATCTGCGACAACGGAATCGGGTAGGCTAATTGACCAAACCTCCGAGATTCAAGTCCCAATACGCGTCATTGTCTCCGTATCTTCTTCAATAATCTAGGCCTTGGAATCTAATGCAAGATTGAAATAGTCCAAAAATCCATTCAAGTTATATTGCTCTCCAAGTCAGCAATCAGAAAATCAGCTGAAGAGATGATTTCTGCCCTTATATCAGCGAATGTCACTTGATCCTCTTGATCCTTTAGAGTAAATGACTGTAGGCGCTTAGAAGCAATCAACCACCGTTGTTTGTGAAGCATAGTAACTGTAATTTATCAACAACTAATGACCAACATTAACATCGGAACTATTCTATAATCGGCAACAAATGCTCCTCGTTACAAACACCATACCGGCACCATCAAATGCGTGTTCTCGGTCACGTTTTGCGTATAAACCCAATTCCATTGCCCAGTAGTACATCATTCTCTTAACTAGCACCAAATTGACGTAAGGAATAAGTTGGATAAATTTCAATATAACAGGAACCGTTAAAGCCAATTACCTTAAATTGAGTAGCATGGGATCCACGTGCGTATCATTGTTCTTGTTTGGAAACCCTGCGCGTTATGCTGTCTAGTTGAGCTCGGTGGCGATCTTGTTTCAGATATCAAGCAGAATCATATCCGTGAATTTCTTTTACAATTTGGGCAAGGTTACTTGCAGTGTTTGGTTGTGCTTACGACGTGATACATTGAAAGTCGCAAAGAATCTGTAAAACAGTTCTTGCCTTGCTTCAAATCTGATTTGACCATAATAGTTTTGTGTTGTGATTTAGTTTTCCTCACTGTATATTATCTAGTTAAATGTACTCATATTAACTAGATCACAACTTCATAAATTCCATTCATTTAATAATTCGTTCATCTAAATAGTTATATTATTACGTTTTCTTACATTTTCGTATTTTTTGTTGTTTTTCTTATGATTATGTGCTGATGCAACAGTTCCAATGACTTTTGTTTTGTTGTGCATTATGATAACCACATCAACCTATAGTAATTAATCAAGATTAATGCAGTCATTTTCCTTCACATCTGACTTTTCTGTGCTCATTTTGGTACATTTGTTAAAAAGAAATTCCAGAAAACTTAATTCGTCCGGTTTATGGATATATTGTTTGTAAGCTTGGTGATGTTCTGAAGATCGCCTTATATGCAAAATCTGACCATCTTGCCAGATATCATTGCGGGATCCTACGTCACTGAAAATTCTGACATTTACTTTATTTTTGTTCATTGCGTCTTCTGGCGAGGTATTACACTTCCACCTGGTCCACCAAAACGCGGGAAGATGCAGCCCTCACTATTGTCCTTTCCACTCCGTTCATATCCACGATGCTATGCACCATTCATGTCGTCCATCATTTTATGTGAGCGAGTGATGTCTTATTTGCTTAAAATATTGGTTCAGATCCCGAGTTTATGATCTACCCTTTGTCCTACCATCAGACGCATTTGGTATACGGCAACGCCTCGTAGACCTCGGACTTCCTTCTGTGCATGCAAAAGAATTATATTAAGGCTGATTTGCTGCATGTATGAATCTGACATCACTTCGTTTACCGTAAGTCCTAGCAACTTGTGCATGCCCTCCAGTGTTGGCCCTTATATATTCGTAGCATTGAAGACCTTTAAGGTTACTTGTAATTTAGCTGGCATTTAAGCAACAGTTGAATTCTTTACTTACTATGAGACTGGATGAGGAAGCTTGGCGCACAAGAGTTTATAAAATTACGATGGGAGTTCAAATCTCCAACCTTTCCTGGCGTAAAAACTCAATATCTGCACATCATCATCATGTCCAGCCATGCAAAAGTCAAAAGTGACTAATGTTTTACTGCCATATAACCATAAGGAGTCAAAAGTTATATAGATAACAACAGAAATTATATTTCAGTCAAATTATTAGCGAGATTTACGAGAGAGACATGCAGAAGGAGAGATGGAATACATAGTTATTATGAGTAAATTTATCAGGATAAATCAGAAAAATGAGGCAAACTAAACCTCTCGTCAACATCATTAAGGCCAAGTTAGCATTCGGGCAAGTCAACATCAGCATTAAAACTGCCTTGCGGCTTTCACAGTATCACGTCATAAAAAGACCAAAATTCATTGCCAGGTTTGCTCTACTAAGAAAAGGAAGCTACGAAGATGATTCTACTGGACATCTGCAACAAGATCGGTTCTGATCTCGATTCGAAGCCATATCGCTAAGTGTTTCTAACCACGAGGTATGATGCGCACGATGACCCCATCCTGGCTGACGAGTGGGTCCTATACTACCCAATTTGGATGTAAGTGACTTCAATTGTTCCTGCAACATCAAATTCTACCCACCTTGTTTCTTACGCCAATCTGGTGCTGAATTAGAGAACAGAGCTTTGCTGAACAATCGAAATGATGGCATACGCAAAACGTGACCGAGTCAACAAAGTTGATGGAGCCTTATTTGTTTTTTTAACGAGGAGCATTTATTGTGTCAACGTTAGTTATTCGTTGTTGGTAACCAACATGTGATGTATTTCTCAAACAACGATGATCGAATTCATGCAAGCGTCTTAACTCATCAACTCTAAGAGGCCAAGTTTCACTAGTGTATAGTAAGACTGCACTTACAGATGCATTGCAAACACGACCTTTAAAGTAGCGTGAAATATTCGCTGCAATCGCAGCGTTGGAGTGAGTGGTGCGTGATCCTCTAACAGTATCTTACATTAAGAGGTTGCGAATTTCATACCGATAGACGGAACAACGTCTGTTAACCTATTGGAGGTGGCCTAGGCAACATCCCGATTGTCGAAAAATAGTAGGATATCGTCTGCATAATAAATATCGACTAGTTTACTGGCCGGCAGGACTTCAACACCTGCAGCCTGAATGTGTGGGACAGTTTTGTTCTTTATAGCATTGAATACAAAATTAAACAAAACAGGGCAACGTGGACAACCTTAACGAATACCACTGCTGATTGTAAAGTTATGCGTTAATTCATTGTAGACTTTAAGGAGACCAGAATTATTCGTGTCAAGCGCGTATAATAGTAACAAATTTTGTGGGCACACTGCTTTTCGACAAGATGTGGAATAAAACACTGCGATCCACCGAATCAATTTTACTCTTAAAGTCTAGAAAGACGACTATTGTGGGTCGGTGATATAAATGTCTCTGTATGAAATCTGGCCTTAACATAAAAATATTATCTATACAACCTCGTCCTGCGTGGAATCCGGCCTGTACTTCTCTTGAATGTGCTTCACGTGACGCGGTAAAACGACGTAGGATAACCGAAACAAATTACATAGATACGACTGGAGTGCATATATAAAAATGACCAGTACTTACAATATCACCACTGTCGTTCCTGACTGATTTCTCCGCTGAAGTTTATCTATTTGCAACTGAAAAGCGTTAGGTAGGATATTTTTGTTTGGATTATGATTATGTGGCAGTGAAACTTTAGTCACTTTTGGCTTTTGTATGGCTGTGCATGATGATAATGTTAATGATGACGACGACGATGTTGACGATGAGAATGATGATGGAAGCTCCAACTATGCTGAAATAAAATGAACTTTAGAGTCACAACAACAGAGAGCTTTTAACAATTTATGAGAATTCCTAATCCACCCAAATCTAGAAATGGCTAAATGTACCAGCATGAAAACCTTCGAATTAGCTCAGTTGCTTCCACTCTATTATCAAACAGCAGACTCAAAAACACAAGGTTAGAGTTTGCCCGAATTCAAAGATACCCTTCCGGCTTAATGTATCCAGAATTGCAACCCCTGGATTTGATAAGCTAGCCCTATTTTCAAAATTTATTTAGGCTAAGTCTCGCAAATATTTCAGTCAAACCTTTAATGTTTATCTTATTTAGATCGACATCCATGGTTAGCAAAATTGAGTTCAATTAATATAAATAAAAATGACATTTGGATACGTACGCTTTATTTAACACTGCACGAAGTCATTCTAAATAAAGATTAAACACAGAAACATTAATTAAATAAACTTCTCCTGGTGTTCCAAATATGATAAAGTGAAACAGACTCGCTACATGTGTGATATATTCACGTCGTATTGATCAGTGCAAAATGTGAAGTTTAATAGCAAGTATATGACGGAAGGTCAATGGCACGTGAGGACGAAAAAACGCATTTATACCGTGCGTGAAAGGATATACACGAAGAATGTTCCAATAACAATTGCCAATTCTTTTACAAATAATATTTATTCAACGTTAATCCCCGCGGTTAATATTTTTTAAATAAATTGATTTTTTATTGTCACAGGAAATACTACCTCTACGCCAATTATAACGATTTTTTTAACCTTGGTGCTGTGAATACAGTTTGGCGTAAGTTAAATCAATTGCGTAACTGAATCGAGCGTGGTTTAAATTTATGCATCTTAGTGCGTGCAAAATTATAGTCAAATTTTAATTAGGAATGACAATGCCTTGCCTATAACTTCCATAGCTTTGGCTAATTATTATTATTATTGTAGTCGACATGACATTTGAAAATAAAAATTGAGCTTTCGTTTAATTATAGTTATATTTCTTTCTAGTTTTCTCCTCATGTTGCTACAAAGCAAACAAAACAAAATTACTACGTGAAAAGTAGAATGTCTTAGATGTTCCAGCAATTTACATGCGTTATATCACATTCAATCAAAGTTCAACATCCGTACAAAATTTTGTTTCTAACATGACTGAAATTTATTAATTCGCAACGTTTTTCAGATATCCAACTCATCGGTGTTTTTTAGATATCAAAGAAATACATTATATAGAATTATTTATTGTAACTGTAGATTTTGGTTCTACATAATTAAACTAACATTGATTGCTCGGGTGACGAGCACATTTACTTTAATTAAGGTTGCTATTTTGATAAAAACAACTGACTCATTACGTATATACATTTGTCAGTATGAACAAATTATTGTATAGGGTACATAAAGCAATCCATCTTGTAGACCGGTTTCGTCCTTATTGTCGCTATATATATATATAGCAATAATAAGGAAGAAACCCGTCTACTAGATGAATTGCCTATTCTACCCTATAAAATACTTCGTTTATTATGATAAATGTATGCATATAATGAGGAAGGAAAGGGTAACCGAGAATCATTAGTTAATACATAACTGAAAATTGAGTGTAGTTTGCGGCAGGGTGGCTCAGTGATTAGAGCACCAGATTTCAAAGCAGACGTGCCCAGGTTCGAGCCTAATATAGACGAAACGTTCTACTGGATGACTTGTCTTTTCTCAATTCCACAATTCTTAGTTTATACTGACAAATTTATGTACACAGTGAGTCAGACGTTTATATCAAACAAGATTACACGGCACACTCGTTCTAAGTTGCAGCCTTTCCATACTTTTCGACAAACCTTCTTCCACATCGATATAGTTCATCTGACAAAGGTTCAAGGTTTCAGCTATCTTTTAACTATGATTGATAGATTTACACGATGGCCTATGGCATTACCCCTTGGCACTATTTCTGCAGACGAATTTACAAGCTCTTTTATCTCGGAATGGATATCACATTATGGTGTTTCCAAAGAAGTTGTTACTCATAGTTGCACTTGCTTCTCATCGAATCGTTTCAAAACAACCATGCAGTTCATGGTATGAACCTTGCGTCAGACGACTGCCTACTATCCCCAATCTATCGGTATGGCAGAAAGAATGCATAGGCAACTCCAGGTAGCTTTAGCATCCTCATCCATTAATGGTAACTGGATCGTTGCATTAGCTTTTGTCCAACTTGCCATGCGTTCATGTTCTCGCAAATCTATAAAAACGACTGCGTCACAACTCCTGTAGATCTACGTCTGCCTAGTCAGCTCCCACGTCTGCTACCCGCACGGGATGACATACAATACCGAGCTACCCGCCCCCGACTTCATTTCTGTAACATGTCCGAGCAGCAGCTGAGACATATACCTCGTCCGGTCTTCCTTCATTTGCAGCTCTGCAGCTGCAAGAGAGTACTCGTTCGTAACAACGCTACTGTTGCACCACTACAACCGAATTAGCGCGGTCCTTACCCGATTTTTATTGTACAGCCGAAATACTTCATTATTATGCAAGGCGCGACACATACATCGGTAAACATAGACAGGTTGGAACCGTTTATCGAACCACCTGATCCTGGCCACATACAACTTTCTACATGAGTCTCAGGCTCTATATGTCTAAAATCTCAAACGAGATATAGATAGCTTTAAATAACGCATAACTGAATTATTTTAACGTTAACTTTTTGTTATTCTTCGTATCAAATGTTTAACTTCATGCGCATCACTTTTGTCCTACAGAACGCGACGTGACCTCTATGGATCCACATGATTCATTTACTTTTCTCACACTCACGTGTCTCACGTGGTATAATCAGTAGTTGTTAGCTTGTAACACGTGGCTCCGCGTTACAACCCAACGATGTTCAATTTTGACAAATATAGTGCTCTTTAAGGTCAAATAATCTAAATCTGTTTTTACACAATATTTGTCTTAAATGTGATTTTAGAAACTATCTCTGTTAGTTTCAAGCAGTTTTAATTCATATTACTTAGACTGCAATTTTAATTGTAATTAATAGGGTTTTGTTTAATAAATATACACACCCGCGCGCAATACGCAGGGAGCATGCGGTGGATTATAGTGCATATGTGGATCGATAGTTTTTCTTTGCATTCAGATATGATTTCACGCATCAGGACATCAGATGTTCCTCAATCACATTCACAAATTCTATAGTTCAATGGATTATTATAATTAAATAAGTTAAAACCATAGCAAACAGTGGATTAATTATTTGTGATGTTTTTCAGACTGTTTCACAGACTGTTCTTTATCAGTGACAATATTTACCAGTGACTTTATTTATATCATCATATATTTTCAATCATTTACATGTATTCATCACGATTCAGACGTTTGTTTAACTGTGAATTGATAATTACTCGTGTTGACAATATATCGTTTTTTGCCGTCTAGAGCACGGTCCGTTTTGTTTAACTGTGAATTGATAATTACTTGTGTTGACAATATGTCGTTTTGTTGCCGTCCAGAGCACGGCCCGTTTTGACTAACAATGTATTTAGTTTTTTCTTTGCAACATTGTGTACAATATACGTTTGATGATTCGACTCAGCCTTCTAACATCACCCATCGGAAAAAAGTCGAGACTAATCATAAGCACGGATGTCAACAGTAGCTACCAGGTCTATGTAGGTATGGTATGGCTACATTAAATAGGTAGCTACCCGCAAAACCTCTTACAATAGCTACCAAACCGCCTACAAGCTACCAATTGTGTAGCATTTTTAGCAGTTCTTCGGTATTATACCATCTCTGTGGCAATGTTCGGGTACACATTTATCGTTACCATTGGATTTCATGTATATATTTTTAAAAATTGTACTGTTGCGACGTATGGCTCACACCTATGCTCACTTTCTCTATTTTGGTGTGATCAACTACTTATAGCTAACGCTTTGTATAGGAATACCAAGTAGTTTTCGGTTTGATAACATGGTACAGACCAATTTCCGTGCATATCTCAACTTCATCAGTTGCACAGAGACCACTCTACGAATAGCATGAACACAACGTCGAGCAAACACTAGCTCCTTTGATTGTATTCAAACACATTGATTGTGATCCAGCCTGCCCAGGTTTCAACTTAAACCTGGCAACTTCATTGACAATCTACTTTGCAATCCTCACGCTGCGGTTCTGAAAACCTAACACTGCTCAATTTTGCTTCACGCGGTATGACTGTCCACTACAGCTAAAAACTTGTGTAGCAATTCTTGTGGTAATTTGGCATCATATCATTGTTGAAGCAACCAACAAGTATGCACTAGTCCAGCATATCTGTACATTTAAGACTAGTTATGAGCAAAATAATAACCAATCGCTTAACTGGGCTCGAACGCCGCCTTAAATTACCAATGAAGCACCGCGTAAAGGAATTTTTTTAATTTTTAACTTTTCTTTTTCTCAGAGAGAAATGTAGTGCAACTGCTCAGATTAATTCGCTGACATGTACCCACTTGTGTAGCAATTTCTAGTGGTTATTTGGCATCAAATCATTGTTAAAGTAACAAATAAGTATGCACTAGTCCAGCATATCTTTACATTTAAGTTTAGCTATGGGCAAAAAATTAACCAATTGCTTAACTCTGTTCGAACTCTGCCTTAAATTTCTCATCAAGTCCCGCCAAGAAGAATAATATTTTTATTTTCTTTATCTCAGAGAGGAATGTGGTGTAAAGGCTCAGATTAATTCGCTGACATATTGCCAAAATGAAATTTAAAATTCATTACGCGGTAACAATTAAAACAAGCTAAATTCGCCGTTAACCAATGGCGTGCGAGCTTTCGTTTTAAAAACTATATAAGTACGTTGCATTTACTATTCTGGTCATTAGCACGTTTGACATCTGCTGTTGTTCATTTCGTGTACTTGCTGTCTCGCATCAAATTGCCAGTTAGCCTACGCTGACTTCTGGACCAGCATCAGTTACGCGGTGTCACCTAGTCACTGGTATTTCAGTCACGTCAATCTTGTTGCAACACAACTAGTCATACGAATCGATCATCTATTTATTGGACATCTACATGTGCCAGCCTCCACAGTGTTGTCGCAGATCTTCATCAAGACAATTCTGAGCCTTTACACAGCAACCCACTTCTCTGGTTTCGACGCCACAACGAAAGAACTCCAACCAGTCAACCAAAGCCGCCACATTGCCTAACTTTCTCTGCATTTGCTGGCGAATGAATTCTGGCAATAATAAAGTTCATCCGCAATAACTGCATCTCATTATCCACGGCTCTCAAATTTTTGAAACGTCGCACCCCATTAACTTGCAGTTTGAGCGTTTACATTGTCAACATGCTTAGTAAATGTACTGTGCTTATATACTTGTACAGGCCCAAGGTCGCAAGCCATTGGTTAACGGCAAATTTCTTTTGTTTTATTTGGTACCGTGAATTGAAATTTGAAATTCAATTTTACAAATAGAATTTTGGTGATAAGTCGGCGAAATAGTCTGTACCAACACAAAGGAATTGCCGAAATATTGCGTAAATTAAATTCAATTCGATTTACGCTGCACCAATGAGAGAAAAGCAAAACTTGCCGTTAATCAATAATGTGCAAGTAGCCATATATGGCTATTACATGTACACTTAAGCACGGTGAATTTAATATGCAATTCAGTTGTCGCGATTGCCTTCTGCTGTGCGTGTCTCCGAAGTGCTGTCTCCTACCTTTCACATACGTTGATTTTTGGCCTTGCTTTACCAACATTGGCAACATCAGTAACGCCAATCTTGTTGCTGTACAACTAGAGAGGCGAATCAATTACTGCAGAACTTCAACGAAGTTACTCAGCGAGATTCCAACGCCACAACAGAAGGAACCACAACCCAACTCAACCCGAGCTGGTCACAAGAGTCTAGGAGTACCTCTGGACGACATCACACTTACGGACCTTCTCGGCATTTGCCAGAGAACGCCAAGTCAGGCCCTGTTAAGGTCCCCCAACAGTACTAGCTTCGTATTTATAGCACTATAACCGACTCTGTAATGTCGTACGGCATTTACAAGAAGCTGAGGCGTTTACAAAATTGGCGACCGTGCCAGGCTACGAAGTACTGTACTGCTCTTTTTGGTATAAATGAAATTGACTTTCTTTTCATTTAAATTAACTATCTTTCTAAAGTCGTGGTCTTCTGGGGAATTTTGGGTATATATTTTTAGATGGAACATTTTTATTCAATTTTTCTAAAGTCGTGGTCTTCTGGGGAATTTTGTTAGGCATATTTTTTAGACAGGAAGTTTTAATTCAATCTTTCTAAATTCGTGGTCTTCCGGGGAATTATTTTGGGTATATTTTCTATTCAAATTTCCTACGTACAAAACTGTACATCTTGGTGATATGTGAACGAACTTTGACTGTACGTGCTCGACAGGCTCAATCGGGAAACGTCTGGCTCAGAAAGTAGAAGACCGTACTTTCTGCGCATCAACGGCATCAATGGCGCCACAGGGAAGAATTCAATTACAATTCGACATTACTGTCGATTCTTTTCGTCCACGTCGAATTTACCACATATGGAGCCAAACGGACAACGTCGGTCGCAATCACCAGCCTACTTGTTTGCATGACCCGGCCAAACAGCCCAACGAACTGCTGCATTTTCTTGAATTCAGAACCGGCGTGGAATTCATCGTAGACACAGATGCAGCAGTCTCAGTTCAAAAAGGTGATTCAATGGCCGAGATGTCGCTAGGCGTTCTACTAGCAACAGCAACTGTCGAGCACATACCTACTTATGGCTGTTGGTATCGCACACTCAATATAGGTTAACGGCGTGAATTTTCTCACAACTTCATCATTGCCACGGTCTCACACTATATAATAGGCCTTGATTTCCTTTTGAAATTTCGGCTTTATGATGATCTTGTTAATCAAAAGATCATCGACCCTTCACCGGACTTGAGCAAAGATTTCGAACACTTGCCTCCGAGCGTTTGTGTAGTTACAAGTAATTCAGTCAATCCCAGTGTATCATTCAGCAGAGATATCAGCAGCTCTTTGAAAATACAAGTCGCATTTCGATCTTAACGGGTCAGAGCTACGAGTCTCCAACACGATGCACCATATCGTCACAGAAGGACAAAATATTGCACTCAAGAAGCGACCACTGGCTCCTGCTAAACTGGAAGCTGCCCAAGACGAATTTTCGAGGCTTTTGGAAGAGGGAATCATCGGTCCATCGAAAAGTTCATGGGCGTCACCACTGTACTTAGTCTCCAAATCGAATGGATCGTACAGAGCCTGCGGAGACTACCGTAAGCTAAATTCAGTAACAAAATTAGATGCATATCCAATTTCAAATATTAACACCTTACTTGAAAAACTCAATGGCAGCAATTTTTTCTCAGTGATTGAACTCAGACATCATCAACACATCCCGGTAGCACCAGAGGATATTGAAAAGATTGCAGTCATAACACCATTTGGCCTTTTCGAATATCTTTACATGCCTTTTGTACTTACGTGTGCTGCGCAAACTTTTCAAAGATTCATGGACAACATACATTGCGTCGACGCAGCTTATTCTATGGCATATCTCGATGACATAATGATATTCAGCCCAGACTTAGAATCTCATGTCAAGCATCTACGAAATGTCCTCGCACGCTTATCCAACCACGGACTCAAGATCATCTGTGACAAGACGCAGATTGCAACTACATCCGTGGACTTCTTAGGTCATCGTATCACGCCACAAGGTATTCAACCTTTGCCGTCAAAGGCGAATTCAATCAGGTATATCAAGTCACCGAAGACTCTAAGCGAATTGCAGAAAATTCTGGGAGGACTAAATTACTATCGCCAGTTACTTCCGGGCCTTTCAAGACAACTTTATCCTTTGTGCGGGCAACTGCGGAATTGAAAAGGACTTAGCAAGAATTCTATCATTACTTGGTTATCCGAAGACGAGGAATTATTTCGACTCGCCATCAACTCGTTAGCAAATGCCACAATGCTAACGCATCCAGATTTTCGACTACCATTTCTACTCACGACAGATGCTTCTTAATTCGCTATTGCAGACACTTTGGAACGAGGTATCGACGGAGTTCGGAAGCCTATCAGTTTCTACTCGCGTACTCTCCAACCAGTTGAAACGAGATACAACACATTCGGTCGAGAACTCCTCGCCATCCACGACGCAGTGCGCCGTTTCATCAGCATCATTGGTAGTAGCAGATTTGTTGTTTTCACAGATCATGCACCATTAGTTAGCGCACTTCGAAACGCGCCTTCATCTATCGCCAAGTACTCTGCCAGAGTGGAAAGACAGCTTTCACGTCTAAGCAAATGGCAATGTGACATCTTTCACGTCAAGGGCGAACAGATCTTCATTGCAGATGCCCTTTTCAGGCCAGACGTATCGCTACAACCACCTACGCCGTCGCCATTCACTGTCAACTTCGTGACACTCAGTGTACCTGCACTAACGCCATCCCTCCTGCGAACGGAACAGCACGGTGACGTTCACATTCAAAGATCAATAGCCCGTCACCTAACCAAGTTCATATGCCGTCTCTAAGAAGGCTTACCTAATGTTTATTTCACGGGAACGCAGCCCAACAAGCCAGTTCTGCCGACTAGCCTTTAGAGTAAAGTTTTCGACTCAATACACTGTGTTTCTCACCCAGGAAGCCAAGCGACTGTCCAACTTCTCAAAGATGGATTCTGGGGTCACAGACTTAGGCAGAACGTTAAACGATGGGTCTCCGAGAGTGCCATTTGTAAAAGAAAAACAGGATCACACGGCACACTCGTTCTAAGTTGCAACATTTTGGAATTACTTCTCGCCTAGCCATCGTCCACATCGACATAGTTCATCTGACAAAGATTCAAGGTTTCAGCTTCCTCCTAACTATGATTGATAGATTTACACGGTGGCCTGCTGCATTACCTCTTGGCACCATTTCTGCAGACGAAGTAACTAACGGTTTTATCTCTGCATAGATATCCAATTACGGTGTTCCCAATGAGGTCATCACGGACAGAGGCACTTGCTTCTCATCTGATCGATTCAAAACCACCTTGCGGTACATGGGATGCATCTTACGCCAGACGACTGCCTACCATCCTCAAGCTAATATCAGGGTAGAGAGAATGCATAGGGAACTCAAAGCTGCTTTAGCATCCTCGTCCATTAATGGCAACTGGGTCGATGCATTAACTTTATTTCTGCTTGCCATGCGTTCCCGTACTCGTGAATCCATTAAAACGTCTGCGTCACAACTTTTGTATGGCATGGATCTACGCCTGCCTAGTCAGCTCCCACGTCTACTACCGGCACAAGATGACCCACAAAACGAAGCTTCCCGCCTTCGACTTCATTTCGATAACATGTCTGAACAGCAGCCGAGACACACGCCTCGTCCAGTCTTCGTTCACCCGCAGCTCCACAGCTGCAAAAGAGTACTCGTTCGCAACGACAATGCTGTTGCACCACTACAACCAAAGTATCGCGGTCCTTACCCGATTTTGCTCAGACAACCAAAATACTTCATTATTATGCAAGGCGCTACACCGACATCAGTCGAACCGCCTGATCCTGAGAGCGTTCAAACTTCTACACACGTCTCAGGCTCCGTCTGCCCACAATCTCAACCTGCTTTGTATAACGCGTAATTAATTTTTTTTAAACATTAACATTTAACTATAAATTTTTTTTTTAACCTTACGTTAATTTTCGTATTTGTATCACGTGGCATAACCAGCTGTTCTTAACTAACAATTGTGTAGCATTTTTGAACAGTTCTTTGGTATTATGCCATCTCTGAGGCAATGTTCGTGTACATATTTTCTTTATGCAGTTACCTTTGATTTAAATGTATATATTTTTACATTAAAATGTATGCCTCATCTGCCATCACACTGCCTATTTTGGTATGACCAGCTACTTACAGCTAACGCTTTCGTGTAGCAAAACTAAGTAGTTATCAGCTTCATATCATGGTACAGGCGACTTTCAATGCATATCTTAACTTCATCAGTTGCACAAGGACCACTCTACAAATATCATAACCACAACGTCCAGCACACGCTCTAGCTCCTTTGATCGTATACAAACACATTGACGACGATCCAGCCCGCCTAGGTTTTAATTAAACCTGGCAACTTCAGTGGCGATTTACCTTGAAATCCTCACACTGCGGCTCCCAAATCTTACACTGTTCTACTTTGCTTCACGCTGTATGAACGACCACTAGAACTAACAATTTGTGTAGCAATTCCTAATGGTTATTTGGCATCATATCATTGCTGAAGCAACCAACAAACATACTTAAGCCCAGCATTTATGGTACATTTTTCTTCTTTCCTTAATTTGGCTCGAACTCAGTCATGCATTTCTTATCTAGCCTCGCAGAGAGGAATTTTTTGCTTTTTTTCAGAGGGGAAAGTGATGCAACGACGCAAATAAATTGCCAGCATATTGCGTAAATTAAATTAAATTCGATTTACGCTGCACCAATGAGAAAAAAGCGAACCTTGCCGTTAACCAATAGTGTGCAAGTAGCTATATATTTCTATGGCATAGCTATTTAGGCACGGTAAATTTACCATGCAGTTCAGTTGTCGAGTTTGCCTTCTGCTGTGCGTTACGTGTGCGTGCTGTCTGCTGTCACCACCTACGCTGATTATTGGATTGTCTTCACCAACAATTGGCAACATCAGTGACGCCAATCTTGTTGCTGTACAACTAGAGAGACGAGCCAATTACTGCAGAACTTCAACGAAGTCACCCATCGAGATTACAACGCCACAACAGAATGAACCACAACCCAAGTCAACTCAAGCTGTACGTTTTCACACTTAAGGACCTTCTCGGCATTTTCCAGAGAACACAAGACCGGCCCTGTTAAGGGCCCCCTAACAGTACTTAACTCTTTATTTTATGTCACTGTAAACGCCCCACTTTCAAGCAAGTGCCGTACGACGTTACAAACTCGGTCAAAGTGCAGCGTAAATCGAATTGAATTTAATGTACGCAATATATCGGCAACTTATTTGTTTTGTTACAGCATTTCGATTGATAACCTGCTTCAATTACCCTTAACTTTTATGAATGCGCTCTGCAACTTTATAAATAGAATTTTGAAGAATGGGAAATTGCCAATCGATATACTTACGATAGTTGCTAAACCGTTGCCAAAAGTAAGTAAGCCAACGTGCGCCAGTGATTGTAGATTAATCTCTATTATCCCTTCGTTTTTTAAGATAATAGAACGATTGATACTAGATCATTTAGAATGTATGTTGCCGGCTGATATTGATTTATGTCAAAATGGCTTTACGAAAGATAGATCGACAACTAATAATATGCTTTCTATGTGGAAACATGTAATTACATTGGATGAGAATATGTTAGATGCATTATTTGTATTTATAGATATCTCAAAAGCTTTTGACTCTACATCTTTTGATGCTATTTTGAATGCGATTAGTTTATTGAATATTGATGCAAATATTTTTAGATTACTTAAATAATATTTATATAATCGAAGAATGATTATTCAAGTAAACGATTTGATATCAAAATCGAAAAGAGTAAAAAGTGGAATTCCACAGGGATCAAGTTTGGGGCCAATTTTATTTAAAATCGTATTTGCATATTTGGAAACTAAGATCCTAACGGTCGAGTTGCAAATTCGCTGATGATTTAAAATACTTTTCCAATTGATCCAAAAAATGTCGAATTCTCCAAAAATAATGGTACATTAGATTTGTATGATTTGAGTAGATATTTGATTACACTAGGGCTGAGAATAAACAATAAAAGGACGAGAGCTCTAAAAATAGGTAGCAGAACAGATTTTCATTATGTTTATTTTCATGATGCTCTGATAAATGCTGTGTTTGAGATTAAACTTATGCAGGAAATAAAGGATTTAGGCATAACTATTCTATGTACAGCTTCTGCTGAGAGACATATTTAAAGGATAGTAGGCAATGCCAAGAAAAGATGGGCACCAATAAATCGAAATATCTTATCGAATGACATAAAACTTAAAATGTTTATAATATGGTTTAGACCGATACTAGAATATGTTGTCGCTACTTGGAATCCATTAAAGAAGGGTTTGTCCAATAAGATAGAAGCTGTACAAAGAAAAGTTTTGAAACAAATTAGTCCTCTCACCTGCACTATATACGCCTCTAGATTACAGTTTGTATCACTGCAAACTTTATGGTTTCGGAGGATGTGCTATTTCATAAAAGTTTTCCATTTGAACCAGTGGACTCGTGCCTATATGAATCCGATAAGAAAGAGTCATGAAGTTGGAACTACATCTGGACATTTGGCAATATCTCCTACTTTGGTGGGGAGTGTTGCGAGCAAGTTATTCTCTTTTTCGAAAATTTACAAAATTTATAACTAATTGCCAAAAGGGCTTAAAGAAACGCCTCCATCTAAGATTTCTTTTAAATTTTTATCTACTGAACTAGAAAAAGTCTACAATCCTGCTGATATTTTCTAATTTGATTATGATAAAACTTTCTCATGGTTGAATAAAAGACAAGCATAATTGTTATCAGAAACATAATTTCTTGAACTATCTCTTAAGCTAAAATCCTTAAGTCCGCTAGCCAACTGCTCTGTATCCTCAGTATTTAATAAACCAGACATGATATTATTAAATTACTTGTAATTTATATATTATATTAATTAAGTAAGCTTACCCGGATACGCTGATGTCCACAATTACTGAACCGGAATGATTGAGACCTTAAAACAAGTATTAACTTAAAATATCCAAAGCAAATTTGTGGTCCTTTTCGCTGATAATTAAAACAACAAAATGACGAGAAGATTACAAAGTTTTATTCACAAAGATCGGAGATGGAACCACGCAGTGTCCCGCTTATGCAATTCAGAAACTCAGATCAAAACTCTCTCATTTTCTTCCACAAGACAAGTCCAAAACTTCGACAATATGAACAAAAGAACTTTCAAAAAATTTTACAATATTTTTCAAACATTACAGTATTGTTTTACGAAACCAGCGATAACATCAAATGTCCAAAAATGAAAATTGATTTATTTTTATATGAGAGGTTAATTTCTGTCCGATAATTAATTTAACCTCTACACTCTTTAAGGTAAAAAAATCTAACTCGGTTCTTACACAATATTTCGCTTAACTGTGATTTTGGAAAAAATTTCTGTTAGTTTCAATCAGTTTTAAATGAGATTTCTTAAACTGCAATTTTATTTGTAATTAATAGGGTTGTTTATATAATATAGACAACCGCGCGCGGTACGCATGGAACATGCGGTGGATTATTGTGTCACAGTTGATTTATTTCGCTCAGTTGGATTATTCGTAGTTTACGCAAGAGATTTACTGTTTGCATGTAACTATGCCTATCCGAATTTCAAAGAACAATGGATTATTATAATGACATAAGTTAAGAACATAGCAAACTCTGAACTAATTATTTGTGAATTTTTGTCATTGAAGTCTCTAAACGAATTTTATCCATTTACTTTAAGTAACAACTTTTAACAGTGACTATGCTCATATCATCATGTATTTTCAATCGGTTGCATATATTTATTTCAATTCAGACATTTGTGAAAGAATAATTGCTTGTGTGAAGACATGCAACTTTCTTTTGAAATGCGAGCTTTAATAAAATTCATTGTTCCTTTCTTGTGTGCAAAAACAAAAAGAAATTTTATCAGATATAAGAAAACTTTCTTTCTCATGTCTTCTCAAATATCTACTCATGAACATATCTTTATATATAAATTGGAAAGCAAAACAAGATAGATATATTTGAACATAGAGAGAGTGTGGAAAATAGAAACCAATCAAATTGCGTGCGTCACCTCCAGTTCAAGCTCAATGCTTGTACGTGCTTCTTCTGCTTACATAAATCCGGCTGCAATTTGTTTATCCATAAGGCTTCGTATGTGGCTAGCTCCCTTTTGCTCTTGCATTTAGTAATTACTTTGAATGCTACGTCTGGAGAACATACGTGCGATGTTTCGATGATGTATTGCGCAATAGCAGACGTGTATTCACCATTTGATTTAAAACAGGCGTTCAAGTTGCAATGTCCTCTCATTCGAGTAATTAACCGTCTGGTCGATCGGCCTACGTAAGTTGATCGATAACTTGCGCATGTATATTGATAAATAATATTTGATATCGACATTAACGGCTGTTTCTCTTTGATTGCTGGTAAATGCAAGTGTTTTACCCTAAATAACGCTCGTAGTTTGGCTGCATTAAATATGCGTTTTAAACTCAATATTTTGCGGTGTGTAAGCATTCAGGTTATCAATGCCGCGTTTTGCGTACGCGGGTAATAGCTGTACACGGGCAGTTACACAAAGATCCGATTTGTCACTATTTCCAATTTTGTTTTGTCTTTGATCGGGTTGACTCATTTTTACTTCAATTGGAAATGCGGTTCTATCACATCTTTGTTTACTGGCGACGTTTCGGTGCCTACTTTCCAGCACCATCATCAGGCAACACAACACTGATCACAATAGCAGATTTAAGCAAATGTGGTAACCTCGTTCCAAAACCATTCTATTTATATATATTTGACTCAACACTATTTTAATCATAGAATTTGTCTCAGTAACTAAACTCAATATATAACCTTTTATAATTAGCAGACCAATCATTACCTCACCTATACCTCATCTCATCTCGTATGCAGAATATTTTAGGGGAGAGAGACAGTATCGAACCTTTTGTTATTTGTTATAACTGTATTGCTACTATGTCACGGTAATCAAAATTTAAAAATGCTAAAACTAAAACCTTGACTATCATATACTGTATTTTATTTAAAGCCGGGAACTCTAATGTATACAATGGTGTGTGAGGTATTGCGCACATAGCAACAAACTAGTTCAAATATGGAGCAGCAAGTAACGTAGATGGATGGAGAGTGAATGTTATATCGACGCTTAGGTGAACGATTAAAGAGAGAAAGATAGAGATAGCCTGGACAACTAACGTTTTTCAAAAAACTAATCGTAAGCACAATGCGAAGTTAATCAACTATTGGAACCAATTGCATAAGAATATTTGCTGATATGACTAAAATACTTCATTACATATATATCTAAATATAATATCGTAAAACCTTTATATATATATATATATATATAAATATATATATATATATATATATATATATATATAAATATATAAATAAATATATATATATATATATAAATAGAGAGAGAGAGAAAAAGGACCATTGATAATTATTAAATATGAATAATTTCTATTCTTATTATATATTTATTTATTACGTTAGTCACACCTTATATCAATATATAAAATACATGTCAATATGTATAAAAACATATATATGAATATAAGCAACAGTATGAGACCAACATTCCTAATCCTATATATATATACATATATATATACGTTTGCATATTTCAAATTATTATTTTATTCTTTTCTTACTGTTTTTTTTTATTTACCAATTAATCAAATTGTATATTTATTTATTCACACCTTATATAAATATATAAAATACATATAAATATGTATAAAAACATATATATATAAATATAAGCAACAGTGTGAGTCATATATATATATATATATATATATATATATATTATGTGTATCGAATAAATCTATCAATCTACCCATAGGCCTATCTATATATCCGTCTATCTATCACATTTTGGTTTCCTCTTAAAAGGATACATGGTAGCTATTAACCATGAATATCTTCTCTATGACTAAAGTATTATACATTTATTAAGATATTCCTACCTTACATAAATATAGAAAATATAAGCGAAAATGTAAGTCAAATGTGTCTTATCTAATGTTCTATCTACTAACCCTTGCTAAATCGGTATACCGTCTCTTGGAACATTTTTATTGAGAAAAATAAGTATATAGGAAATTGATATTGGTACAGATCATTCGCAACCAGTTTTCTATAAGCGAGGTTTTTTGCTTAGGTTCCCACTTAATTCATGTTCCGCAGCCTCACGTTTTCTGACCATAGAAAATGCTTCATTAAATATTGGGCCCAATGATTTTTCTACCGATGTTACATTCATTACACCTATTCCTGATTTTATTTCAATTGACTCTCTAATTAGTCTAGTTAATCTGTTGCGGTTGCATAACGCGATGCGTTTACATCCTTCCCAGTCTATTTCATAACCCGTTTCCTTCGAATGCCTAGCTAGGTCTGATCTTTGAATGTGTCCATATTTGCAGGCTGTCTTATGTTCACCTCTACGAACCTTTATAGGTCGCATGGTTTCGCCTATATACCTGAGATTACATTCTTTGCAAGGTATCGCATATACTCCTGATGTCTCGAGGGGTTCTACTCTTTCTTTTTGGTTAGGTAGTTTATTGCCTATAGTAAGCGATTGTCTTAAAACTGTTTTAATATTGTATTTAGCTGCTATTATTCTAATTTTCCTGCTCAATTTAGAATCAGGTAATACCATTATTTTGTGCTTATCCGGTTCCGTTTCCTTCTTTACTTTGTTTATTATATTATTGTTAAATCTCTGTAACATCTCATCTATTAATCTATCTATTATACTTGACGGATAGCTATTTAGTTTGAATATTTCTTTTAATCTCCTCATTTCCTTATCTCTATTTTCTATATCCACTATTCTAAGACTTCTTAATATCATGGATTTAAGAATGCCTATTTTCATTCCATATGGGTGATTTGATAAGAAATTAAGAAGTAGTCCTGAATAAGTCTCTTTTCTAAAAATATCTCTTTCCAATCTGGAACCATTCCGTTTTATTTTCACATCCAAAAAGGGTAATTCATCATTATTCTCTTTTTCCAATGTAAACTTTAATTCACCTAATTGGTTGGCTAATTCGAGGAATTTATTTAACTCATTATCCCCATGATTCCAAATTATAAACATATCATCCAGGAATCTTACATACAAGTTTGGCTTAAGAGGAGATTTTAACAACAGATTTTTTTCAAAATAGTGCATAAAAATATTAGCAACCGGGACTGATAGTGGTTGTCCCATAGGGACACCTTTAACTTGTTTATAAAATTCATTTCTGAACTTAAAGTAGGTAGAGGACATACAAATATTTAAAATTTCCATAATACTACTTAACATCATTTTACTACCTTCTATTATCTCTGGGAACTCTGTTAAACAACGCTTCACACTTTCTAATGCTGCTTGTACCGGGACATTAGTATACATCGATACAACGTCCAGGCTAGCCATTCTATCATTATCATTCAAGTTATATCTACTAATAATGTCAATAAAATGATATGTATTTTTTAAAGTATAATCTAAGAAATAAGTATATTTTCTAATTCTGTTGCATAGAAATTTCGACAATCTATACGTTGGTGAGTTTTGTACATTAACGATTAATCTAAGTGGATTCCCCTGTTTATGAATCTTTACTAGACCATAAACTCTCGGAGGGACTGTGTCACGTTGTATTAATGAATTCCCAAGTCCTGGTTCTAATTCCTTCGACTCAATCATTCTATTAATTATAGTCTTAACTTGTCCTTGTAACTTATCAGATGGATCTTTATTTATTTTATTATAGACCTCTAAATTATTTAATTGTTCATACACTTTCAATTCATAATCTGACCGGTTCATAAGTACCGTTGCACTACCTTTATCTGCCTTGATGCATATTACTTTATTGGATAATAATTCTGCTCTTAAGCGTTTTAGATCATAACTCTGCTTGCATCTCACCTCTTTGAGATCTAACACCGCTTTGGACACATCCAATTCAAACCTAGTCTTATCTTTTTCTGGGAGAAACTGGGCAATCTTAACTGTTTCTGTAATTATCTCATTCCTAGGTACGTAATCAATAGGGATCGCAGTATTAAGTCCAAGATTAAGAATTTGTTTTTGGTCTTCCTTGAGATCCATTCTCGATAAATTAACTAAACGTTTGGACATGACCTCTTCAATTCTCCTATTTCTCAAAGGGCAATTAATTCCCAATATTGCTAGTTTTTTTTTCATGCCTTTGTCTAATTTTTTTAATTTCATTATCCCTCGTTTTGTCTGTGAAATCTTCAATATGTTTGAAATCCAACATACCTAATCTCGTCAGTAATAAATACCTTATTTTTGTCTTCTCTCTAATCAGTTCAAATTTACGTTTGTTTAGTTTCTTAATCGACATTTTTATTAAATGTAAACAAAGCTCATGCTTAAGAGTATTTCCTACTTTATCCAAAACGAATGAAAGTTTAAATCTAAAACATTTCGGTATAACATTAAATTTTAAACATTTATTAAGGAACGAGGTATTTTCCACTTGCCTAACAATCTGCATCTTCTTCCGCTTGTACTGATTCATAAGTGTGACCACTGTCGCATCATATTTCATCCTCAAATAGGTTTTAAACTCAATATTTTGCGGTGTGTAAGCATTCAGGTTATCAATGCCGCGTTTTGCGTACGCGGGTAATAGCTGTACACGGGCAGTTACACAAAGATCCGATTTGTCACTATTTCCAATTTTGTTTTGTCTTTGATCGGGTTGACTCATTTTTACTTCAATTGGAAATGCGGTTCTATCACATCTTTGTTTACTGGCGACGTTTCGGTGCCTATTTTCCAGCACCATCATCAGGCAACACAACACTGATCACAATAGCAGATTTAAGCAAATGTGGTAACCTCGTTCCAAAACCATTCTATTTATATATATTTGACTCAACACTATTTTAATCATAGAATTTGTCTCAGTAACTAAACTCAATATATAACTTTTTATAATTAGCAGACCAATCATTACCTCACCTATACATCTCATCTCATCTCGTATGCAGAATATTTTAGGGGAGAGAGACAGTATCGAACCTTTTGTTATTTGTTATAACTGTATTGCTACTATGTCACGGTAATCAAAATTTAAAAATGCTAAAACTAAAACCTTGACTATCATATACTGTATTTTATTTAAAGCCGGGAACTCTAATGTATACAATACAAATATGCGTGTCAATGCTGCTTCAACTTTCTTTTGTGCCATTCGGGAAACTGCATCCCCCTTAAATGGGATGTTCAGGTAGACTGTTTTCTTTTCTGGCCCATAATACGTCTGTTTCTGGTTAACTCCCCTTTTAATAATTGATTCAATTAATTGTCTGGGATAGCCATTAGACATTAAATCGTTAATTGCTTTATTATATTCATTTTCTCTAGAATCTTGACTAACCAACCTGTCAATTCTTGCAACTTTATAAACAGCGTTCATTTTGCTAGCGTCTAGTGCATGGAGAATTTTGTTTAACTGTGACTTGTGCGTAAGACATTCAATTTTGCGAACAATGTTCTTACTTTTTGCCGTCTAGAGTACGGACAATTTAGTTTGACTGTGACTGGTGTTTAAGACATTTATTTGTGTTAAAATTTGATTTTATTGCCGTCTAGAGCACGGTCATTTTGGATTACTTATGATTCCATACACGGTGTTTTTTACAATACATATGTGATCATTCGCATTGGTTTTCTCTCATCATCCATCGGGAAAAGCCGGGGATAACTCATGTGCACGGATCTCCACAGCTGCTACCAAACTAATGTAGGAAATAATTAATCTCGCAAAAGTCCCCTACAATGCGTCTATATCATCATGTTAGTCAACAATATATACAATCAGTTGCTAGCCATGGTTCTTATTTTTTTGCATAAAGTTACACACGAATTACACCTTAATTTATCCTATTTTGATGATGAATCCATTATTCCTTACAGCCGAAATTTCTGATATTGATATATTGTACAGTACAACTAGTGAGATTTACTTATCTACATGAGACTAATTGCACATTTTTATGTGATGTGATAACTTTTTCTATATTGTACATTTTCCAATTTTATTATTTGATGGAAAATGTGTGGTTTGAATCCAAATAAAGATATTCTATTCTATTCTATTCACTTTAACCGAGTTTGTAAGGTCGTACGGCATTTACTTGAATCTGGGGCGTTTACATTCAGTTTATACAAATAAAATTATTAATAATATTCTAAAATTAATGAAATGTTTCTGCAGTAGTAGTGTGGATTAACATAGACCTCTTCATAGAATATACGCCGATTAGTACAACATTTCCGCAGTAAGCAAATCTGTAAATATTGGCTTAAAATTGTAAACAATATTTATTTTTGTCAGATGTAACATTTTAATCGTCCAGCAGCTTTTACCAAATGCTTTTCCTGTAACACAAAAAGAACTGCAGAGAGGACTAATCCATGTACAACTATGTTGAATTTAATATTAATACTGACAGTTATCAGCATTTTTGGTCATGGTGTTGCTCTGAATTATTCAGATTGGTTTTCTGTTACAACAATTTCAGGTAATCTAAACCAAAGTCGAAATATGATTTAAATTGTGATATAAAACGGTTTGGTATTCATGTTTTTATATTTGGCTGATAGGAAAAATTTAGTGTTTTTCGTATGATTTAATTGATAATGTAAAAATTTTCGTGTAGCTGCTGTAGTAAAAGTTGGATTCTAAGCATTGCAATAAAGTAAAGCGTTTAAATACTGTTTTCTTCGGAGAACTAATATATATGAAAGTATGTATTAGGTGTTGCGAACCTAGTAACAAATTAGTTCAGTTGTGACCAGTAGGATAAACCAAAGGCAGCATGAACGGAAAGTATAATCTCATGCACATTCGTTTCGTGCTTACTGGCGACTCATCAGTAGGAGCCGGTATTACGCCCATTAACCACTATATATTTGGTAGAAGAATGTGGAATAATAGGACGGTACAATCTCCTAGACGAATGTGTAAACCTGCAATAGTGAAGCTAACATCATATAGTCTACGACAATGTGACTTCAACACTTACTCACACTATGGCTATTGTGTTAGTAACCGATACCAACATTATTGTACTGAAAAGGTACATGTTACTAACATTATGGTTTCGAAGTCGGAACATCGTACCAACATGATAGATATCAATTTATGCTATAGTTCATCGAAATTAAGAATAACAATAATTTCTGAACACCTGTTATTCCAGTAAATCCATAAAAAACGGCCTTGATCGATATCAGTTAACATATTTGGCGGTAAGCATGGCATCATTTAATTCAATACTGTATTTTGCGTAGAACTAATATATATGCAAGTATGTATTAGGTGTTTCGAACCTAGTAACAAATTAGTTCCGTTGTGACCAGAAGGTAAACCAAAGGCAGCATGAACGGAAAGTATAATCTCATGCACATTCGTTTCGTGCTTACTGGCGACTCATCAGTAGGAGCCGGTATTACGCCCTTTAACCACCATATATTTTCGTTAAAGGGCATAATACCGGCTCCTACTGATGAGTCGCCAGTAAGCACGAAACGAATGTGAATGAGATTATACTTTCCGTTCATGCTGCCTTTGGTTTAACTTTCTGGTCACAACTGAACTAATTTGTTACTAGGTTCGCAAAACCTAATGCATACTTGCAAGTAAAGCTTTTATTTATTGTGGAATTGAATGGCTTTAAAGTTAATAAATCCTTATTAACATTTACTTTGCAATAACAGCAATCTTGCCTGACAATTGAAAAGAATGTACAAATCAAATGTTGTCTTCTGTAAAAATGAGTGAAATAATGAATAGAAATTTTTTAGAAGGATCAAAATTGGGATAGTAAAAGATGGAATAGAAGAAATGCACTTGTAGCAGAACCCCACGTGGATACCGACACAAGATATATTTTACTGGGGCAATATCGACAACAGTGATCTCTTGAAAAAATAAGGTTTCGATCCACAGAAAAATACATAAAAAAGATTATAACACCATGCGCACATCCGGTATCGTCTTACAACCGATGACTCACGTGGCCACAAGCAGCAGGATTTCTTATTCCGTAGTCCAATTGGGGTCCATTAATTCTGGAATAGAGGAAGGCAACATTAGAATCTTAAAAAATGATCAACCCGCCCTAGTGATTTAATGGCGCGATGAAGACACCTAGGAATACTTGACCATCGCAAACTCTGGGTTGGGAGACATTAATGCAAGGAGTAATGAGCGTGTATATTATGGGTGAGAGAGGAACAGATTGCGCTTCTAGTCCGTGTTGTCTCTGAGGAATTTATTAAATAAATGAAGATTGACCGCCTTCTTCCATTCATCGTATAGTAGTGCTCTTATCTCCGTGGGTAGTGTTTTGAAAACACTTATTCCCTTTGGAAAAGGTATATTATAGCGAAAATATTTATGGTATGCCTGGATTGGATTAAAGACTTACATTTACGCGTAGCATATGGGTGGCAAGGATGTGCAAAATTCGACATCGGAAGGCTCGTGGATACTTTTTGTAAAATTATACTCAATATAAATTCTAACATACTCTAATCATTTCTGTCCGACGAACGGCCCATGACGTGATTGGCCTCGACGTCGTGGATGGCGAGGAGTACTTGACCGAAAGTGTCGTATCTCGTTTCTAGCGTGAGAGGACATTTCGTAGATGCTTGGCATGAGATTCTAAGTCTGGACTGAATACTTTTATGTCATCGAGATATGACATACCATAAGCGGCGTCGTCGCGATGTATGTTGTCTATGAATCTTTGGTAAGTCTGTGTAGCACACTTAAGTCCAAAAGGCATGTTAAGATATTCAAAAAAGGCCAAATGGAGTGTTGACTGCAGTCTTTTTGATATACTCTGTTGCTACCGGGATGTGATGGTAGGCTTGTTTGAAGTCAATCACTGAGAATAAATTGCTGCCATTGAGTTTTTCAAGTAAGGTGTTAATATTTAGAATAGGATATGCATCAGATTTTGTCACTGAATTTAGCTTACGCTAGTCTCCGCAGGCTCTATACGATCCGTTTGATTTGGAGACTAAGTGCAATGGTGACGCCCATGAACTTTTCGATGGTCTGATGATTCCCTCTTCTTTGAGAATTCCTCTTGGGCAGCTTTCAGTTTAGCAGGGGCCAGTGGGCGTTTCTTGAGTGTAATAGGTTGTCCTTTTGTGACGATATGGTGCATCGTGTTGGAGACTCGTAACTCTGACTTGTTAAGGTCGAAAAGCAACTTGTATTTTCGAAGAGCTGCTGA
>JAQBSW010005756.1:0-54668 GCA_029291075.1 Eudiplozoon nipponicum | reverse complement strand
GGTTTATTCTTCTGGTCACAACTAAACTAATTTGTTACTAGGTTCGCAAAACCTAATACATACTTGCATAATTTCACTTGTTTTATAATATCATTTTTCGTGTTTTTTTTAAATTTTCAAAATGCCTTCCGCTTTAATGTTTTCAGTGCCGTATGCCGCCTACATCTCCTTCCTGTAAGAATGCACGTAGCGGAAGTCCAAATTTTAGCCACTTTCAGACCTCCATTGGATCAACATCTTCATCGGTACTTTGGATGCCAGTTTCGCCAAGTGAGGCACTTTTTAACCACATTCTGCCTGCAATGTGCCATCTACAAGCCAGCGTTTGGCGTGCTCAACTTTGCGATGAGGTTCGTCTGGTAACCGGCAGTTTATGGCCTAATTATGCAATAGATAGTGGTGAGATTGCCTCAAATAGTGGAGTTGGTAACTCATCGCAAAATTTAATAGCTCCCTTGTGGGTTGGTACAGGAGCGATCGGCTCTCCAGCTGGTCCGGCAGAACAGGGAAGTACTGCTGTTTCTTCTGCTGGGACCCAACGTGATCGCATAAATAATTCTAGTGAGGTGGATCAGAAGAAATCAATGCCGTCAGCATCATGGCAGAAACGACTTGAGGGTATGCCAAATTCATTGCAAATAAAGTAATGCTAAATAAATTTCACCTATCAATATCTGCATTGTTACCTGGTGGTAAGATATGTTGTGTAGATTCTTTTCTCTGTTTAACTACAGGCTTTGAAGTCATTTGCCTATTGATTTTTTACATTTTTTTCGTCGTGACCACAGATTTACGAAAAACTTGGTCTTATTTACTTCATTAAATAAGTGATTTTTTCCGGAATTATAGCTTCCGGATAGAATAATAGCATAGGTTTATGTATAAAATATTTTCCGACCACTTATCATTAACGGTCAGTATAATTCCTTGCGTAACACTTTCCTTTATTGCTCGATCAAATTTATAATGAGTTCACATCTTTATAATGAAGTTTCTTTAATTATTGAAATGAAGCTTATTTGAACTCATTTTTTGTTCTGATAATATTTTTTGGATTAAACTTCTCGTAAATGAATTATGTTTCATGTAAGCTCCTGGACTGAAAAAAATCTGCATTGAGAAGACTACTTATCGTCATGCTAACTTTTTATCCATACCGTCCATTGATGAATAATATGAAAGTGAAGTATACAGTATTATTTAAGTAAATGCAAGCGATTACTCGAGACTGAATAATGATAATTTGAAAAAGTTATTTTAGCCTTCTGGCTAATAATAATGTTAACATTAATACTTCGTATTCAAATTGAGGCAGTCGCCTTAGTATTATTCAAATTTTGCTATAACTAAGGTATTGGTATTCATTTTCTTATCATTAATCGAACATTGGTTGCGCCGGTGATAACAATTACTTTTCATCAAGATTGCGATCTTGATATAAACACCTGACCCAGTATAAACTAAGAATTGTATAGTGTAGAAAAGGCAATTCATCCAGTAGACCAGTTTCCGTCTTATTGGGATCTCATTACGTGCTGGTCAGAATTTTCCGTTGCAGATGTTGATCGTATCACTGAGCTCAATATCGGATTGCCAAATATCGAAATTAGTTCAAGTAAACTACCATTCAATGAACCTAGGTTAGGCTTTAATATCAGGTCTAAAAAGATGCAATATGAGCTTCACCTAAAATATATGCTAACTGAAAACCAGGTATTATATAAATGAAAATGGTGTGTAGTGTGCGGCAGTGTGGCTCAGTGGTTAGAGCAATACAATCCAAAGCAGACGTGCAAAGGTTAGAGCCCTGAATGCGGCAAATTCCAGCCAGGACGTGATGAGTTCCCAATAAGGACGAAACCGGTCTACTGGATGAATCGCCTTTCCTACACTATAAAATACTTGTACTGATAAATGTATGTACATAATGGGTCAGGTGTTTATATCAAGATTGCAACCTTGATTAAAATTAATTTTCTTATCAAGTTTTAATGGCGTTAATGCCCATGATGGTTTCTCTCCTTTAAGGTGGAAAAATTAGATTTATGTAAATATAAAGTCATCAACTGTTATTTACTCTAAGCAATTTATTTTCTTTTTGCTTGTTTTGAATTTCGATCAAACGCGTAGTCGCTTCACAATCGAGCACTAGTTTGGTTGTTCCAGCCTGCTATTTGGCTCACCCTGCTGGCCATTTGATGTTGCAATATCACGCACTTTTTGCACTAGAGCGTCGCGAGTGGGTCGTTTTACGCGCTCTATTGAAAGCAGCTGCAACAGCAGCACAGCAGCAAGCCAGAGCGACTCGCGCCGCTACAAGGGCAGCACGTCTAGCTAGCGCAGAATCTAGCGACATATTAACAACCTGTTCTAGTACTGCTGAAAATGGGAGCCCTGAAGATTGTGCTAATACACTTTCTACTAGTTCTACCTTGGCAAAGGATGAAAACATGGCGAAATCCTCTACTGTAAATATTGACCATGGTAATTGACTCTCTTTTTAGCGCCGCTTTATTGCCAGCGTTTTAAATATTATGATATTTTGTATTTAGTTTTTGTAGTATTGGTCATGCTAAACTACAATGTACATTCTTTTTTTTCTCTAGTTTTGTTAGCTTAGCAAACTTAGCAATACAGGATGTTTTGTTTCTACTTCATCTATTTACTCTATAAATATGGTACGGTTTATTGCAGGTATTGATGAAAACGAAGATAATGTCTTGCATACCGCAACTGAAGATATGAAACTAATAAACAAAAAGCTTCTAAATTCAACTGGGCTAGTCGCGAACGATTGCCATACGCATGACATAGTTATTCAATCAAATAAATCATCCCAATCACGAAAAAGTGCCGTTGATGTGAAGTCACAAACAAAGAATAAAAAACAACGGAGACGAAGATTACTCCAGGAGTCGGACTCAGAGACGGACGAAAGTGTAATTGATAATGGAGCTCAAGACGGAGACGATGCCGAATGTGATAATGATGATTTTGAGCGAAAGATGACGAATTCTAGGGACAAGAGATTACTCCTTTCTCCTTGTGGTGTTGACGAGAATGACAACGAGGAAGAGAATTGCTCCAGTAAAGCAAAAAAACGAGGTCGGGGCAGACCTTCAAAAGTTATGCCTACCAGTGCTAAACGCTTGAAACAAAAGCAGAACATGGTATCGCGACAGTTATCTGAAGTTGCCACGTCCAAGTCAACGGAGCAGTCTGTTGATGAAGCAGAAGACGAAGGGGAAGAGGATGATGATTATGATGGTTGTAAATTGAAAGCTGTTTCGAGCAAAGATAAAGAAGTTGAGTCCAGGCGGCACATCGGAGCGAAATTACAGAATTATCTCCAAAAGGTGAAATCTTCGTTATCAACTGGCGATAATGTTCGAGCTGAAGGCGTAACCACTAGCCGAATTGACAGTTCCGAATTTAATGGCGAACTAGATAGAGATAACCAGTTAGCTGCACCTCTTCTTGGATTTCGTTGGCGTCCTGAAGTCTTGCAGGTACATGCTTGTAGGAGTGCTTAATTGTCATATATATTCAGAATGGGGTTGGATGTTACGTATCTTATAACTGTTTAAATATGCTATCACTGCTAACAATTGCGTATTATTTTATATAATTCTATATGCAAATATGAAATGAGATCCGCTTGATAACTTCCTGAATTGCCTGTGCTTTGATCATAAAGTTATTTATGTCTCTCCATTGGAGTCTATTTGATGAGAATTTTCTCCGATGTTTGCACTTCAAAAGATCTGTTATGTTGAAGGAGTTGCCTTGATGCGCACCTGGAATAATTGTAATTACCTGATCTGCGTTTTGACTAACGCAGCTTTCATTGTTCCAGTAATTTTCTTTTTTTCATAATATTTCGATCTTCATTACCGTAGATCTTCATCAGATGCATTTCACGAAACAAATGAAGCAAGCGCTTTAATATCAGGTCTAAAAAGATGCAATATGAGCTTCACCTAAAATATATGCTAACCGCGCTTGCTTCATTTGTTTCGTGAAATGCATCACAGTAGAAAAATCTACAGCCAATAACGATCAAAACAATATGAAAAAAAAATTACTGTAGGTTTCAACTCTTCGTTATCAAATATGTTATTCGGCGCAGCATAATCAAGTCCACAACATTGCGCATAGTAGATTTCTGACACATGAGTGCGGGTCTAAAAACAAACAATTTATCAGAATTAAATTAGTATCTGGGCGAGCAAAGAAATAAACAGCATCGAACCAATGTGATATTCTGATGCTTGAATGACACAGCCATGAAAGCTATAGTTATGTGTGGGCTGTTAGTTAACAGTGCGGATTCTTGCAACCAGAATGTTTGCAAAAATCATGATGACAGTGGATTCAAATATTTCGGTACGCAATCCGAAAATCAGGTAAACCAGAATGTTTTTTAAATCGGGTTCCAAACAATTTTATGTCCTCCCATAACCAAATGCAATGAGATTAACACATCGAAACGTGATCGGCTTATAATTGATTAATGAGGCTGTTTTCTAGACTACAAGGCAGATACTTGCCGATTACATTTAATTAATGTTTTAAGCACGTATTCTATTTTCACTATCAATACGGCAACGGAAGCTTATTATATGTCTCCAATTTGGCCACCGATCTCTACTCCAAGGTGCTTTGCGTTGATCCCTGTGTTGCGGTGGTTTTTTGTGTAGCTTTTTTGCGTTTGAACGGCATGGAGTAAGTCTAAAAAGGACAATATCTGTTGAGGAACTTGTAAAATTTTTGTGTCTCAAATAAATGAAGCTGTAATTAAACGAACATAAGTTGCACGAGCGGTGATAACAATTACTATAATCAAGGATGCAATTTTTATATAAACACCTGGCCCATTAATTAACTTAGAATTGTATGTATGCAGCTGTAAACGAACTATTTAAAATAAAGACTCGTAAAGATTTTACCACCTCCTAGTAAACTGTCAAATAAGATTAGACCAACAAGTAATAACTGGCAACTCATCAGTAGGAGCCAGTATTACGCCCTTTAAACACTATATATTTTGGTGAAGAATGTGGGATAATAGGACGGTACAATCTCCCACATTCTTCACCCAAATATATCATCATCATCATGTCCAGCCACACAAAAGTCAAGTGACTAATGTTTCACTGCCATATAACCATAAGGAGTGTAAAAAAGTATGTAAGTGAATTTAGACAAATTATTATTGAGATTTACGAGAGAGAGAGAGAGAAGGAATACCTTGCTACAATGAGTGAATTTATCAGGGTAACTCACAGAAATGAGGCAAACTAAACCTCTCCACAAAAACATTATGGCCAAGTTAGCATTCGAGCAAGGCGACATCAGCAATACAGCTTCCTTGCGGATTTCACTGTATCACGTCACCCAAATATATAGTGGATAAAGGTCGTAACACCGGCTCCTACTGATGAGTCGGCAGCAAGCATAAAACGAATGTGCATGAGATTATACTCTCCGTTCATGCTGTCTTTGATTTACCTTCTGGTCACAACTGAACTAATTTGCTACTAGGCTCGCAGTACCTAATACATTCTTCCATATATATTAGTTCTCCGAAACTATTATATATTGAATTGAATGATGTCATGCTTACCGCGAAATGTGATAACTGATATCGATCAAGGCCAGAGTGTATGGATTTACTAGATTAACAGGTGTTCAGAAATAGTTGTAATTCTCAATTTCGATGAACTATTGGTTGGTTCCATGTTCCGACTCGGAAACCATAGTGTTAGGTCCATGTACCTTTTCGATAAAATAATGTTGGTATCAGTTACTAACACAATAGCCATAGTGTTAGTATCCTTTACAGACTCGGTATGTATATTATATAGAGTGAGTTAGCGTTGAAGTCGCATTGTCGAGACTTTATATAATGTTCGCTTCACTACTGCAAGTTTACACGTTCGTCTAGCAGATTGTATCGTCCTTTTATCCCACATTCCTCACCCAAATATATAGTGGTTAAAGGACGCTATACCTGCTCCTACTGATGAGTCGCCAGTAAGCACGAAACGAATGTGCATGAGATTATACTTTCTGTTCATGCTGTATTTGGTTTATCCTTCTGGTCACAACTGAACTAAATTGTTACTAAGTTCGCAACACCTAATAAATACTTGCCTATATATTAGTTCTTCGCAACAAACAATATTTAACTTGATATCTGGTGCTTCACTACCTTCTAATCATCAAATTCGTAGTTGTGTATGGGGTGTAACTGAACACTAGATCGCTAATGCCTGTTGTTAATGAACAATAAACATAAAAACGAGAAAGTTGCACGTATGCATTAAATTTATGGAGCAGCACAACTGGTAGGTTGAGATTGATTAATATTTAAATTTTTGACAAAATTATTAGGTTTACATGAACTTAGTTAGGATGTATATGTAAACGGAGATTAATGTCTCCCGTATCATTGGCTCCATAAAGGCCTATGCCAAAAAGATTGAATTAACCAGATCTCTAAATTTGTCCTTGTTTGTTAATAGACCTACACAGTTGTGTCTATTCAGATGTCTCTTAGTTAGTGAGGGTACTGTACGGTTTGATAGAATGAAAAATGACCCTGAATACTGTTATTCAGTCACCAGACTACTGTTTTAATCTTTCTTTTATTCCAGCCGCTCACCGGCGTGGTTTTTGTAGCCCGTCTCGCAGGATGTGTACGTGTTCTTTTCAAAAGGTTCACAACCAACACAGTGTTCGTTTATTATCTAGGTTGTACGGTGATCAGCACAAGACGACTGTAAAAGACGGCTGGCGTGTGTACTGATCCAGTACGAATGTAGGGGATTCCCCAGTTGCCTCTCCCTACTTTTCCATTGGACTCGTGCACGTGAGCCCGGCTTTTATGACTACTGTTGGAAAAAAATTCATCATTCACTGACAGGCCTCTGAAAATGGATTTTAAGTTAACACTGTCTTTATTTACTAGTTGACGAGTGAGCGACGATATTGGCCTTTACGCTGAATCACATAAAAATCCTTCCGTTCTGTTTACTCCAATTTCAGGCCTACTTGCTGTAGCTTGTTTCCGCTTATCCACCTGGCAAGATTCAACAGATAAGGCGTCCATTTTTAGATGTCATACTAGCCAATGCAATATGAGGTCGTTATTTGTTGTATCAGCCATAGCTATCTAAGTGTTATAAAATTACAAGATGTTGTCCGATCCTGTTGAGGATTCTTGACTTTTATTGTGAGTCATCTTACTCCTATATAGCCTGCCAACTAAGGCCAATGAACACCATCTACCCAATGGTTTATATTGAGAAATTTCCATATCTTATTTTATCCGTCATCTAAGGCTAACGAACATCATTTCCCCGGACTATTTGTTTTTAAGGCATCAGAATACGCCGACGCTCCTTCTCAGGTTTGCACAACTATTCTCGTTACGTGAATGCCGGAACTGGTTTCCGAGGCTATTGGTGACGCTTTCAACAAGTTTATTGACAGTAGGAAGAAATTATCTGATGAATAGCCAATTAAATTCATAACCCAAATGAACGACTACATCGATTTATGTGCTATTCAACCAATGGCAGCTGTTGCCGGTAATATCATGTCTTCGCATAAAAAAGAAATGATTTTATAGTGGACGTACAAGCTGGACTTAATACTAAGTGAAATAATTGGCTAGTCTAAAGTGGTTTGTATAACTTGCCAAATGTAGCTGCTAAAAAGCCAATCTTCTTATTTCATCAGGGTTTCCGAGTAAACATATTTATTGCTGGTATGTGGAAAGACGCTGTTCATCGCGATCTTTGTCGTCGAATAAAAACCAGTCAATTACAACCGTTTTAGTAGCGTTTCGCTTCCGAGCATAGCGTATGGACACTTAGTGAATGCTATTAATGATTCTATAAGGCTCCCCTCCACTTTTTGCTTGCAGAAATGCATTTTCTGCGTATATTGGGTCAGTAAGCTGGCCTTTACTCTGATCTCCGCTCCGAGGAGCGTGGCAGTGACCTCAACATTAACAGTATCGATAGAATGAGTGAACACATTATGTGCAATGTTTCATCCTTCTCGAACGATTGAACCGATCTTAGAATGTTCAAAAAGATTTTTAATTACTATAACCAAAGTTGCGATTTTGGATATACACACTTGACCCATTAAGTACATACATTTGTCAGTATAAGCTTAGAATTGTATAGTGTAGAAATGGAAATTCATCCAGTAGACCTGCTCGTCCGTATTGGAAACTAATCACGTACTGGCCAGAATTTGCCACAGACAGGGTTCGAACCTTAATTGTGCTAATACAGGCTTATGTGCCATTGTAACAAACGTCAAGTAACCTAGTTCGCTTCTCTGGTTTGTTGCGTGCCTCTTCTTAGATAGTTACTGTGAATAACTTTGGTGCAGCATAGTGCAACTTGGTTCCATTACAGTTAACAATAATACTATTGTCGTCTTAGTATATGGGTATTATAGCGGCGTGCATCCACTTATTTAAAAAGATTCATCAATCCATTTTGTAGTAATAAGCGTGTAGATCAAGCTGCACCTTTATCCTACCGAACTTGAAAGATACAGAAAATTGGTAATCGATTCTAGTGGCGTGGTGACCACACTTCATGCCTTTACCACTTAACCAAAAGTTGGAGTTTCGATTTAGTAGCAGGGTTGAGAGGTACCACCACTGCTAACCAACCCATTCGTTATTTGTAGCCGATTAAGATTTGATAGGTAAATACGGTTTTGGCATATTTTGTCTAATGAACATAAGTATTCAGATTCTCATTTATTGGTGTTCTATGTTTATGCGTGCACGCACTTACTGTCAAAATATTTGTGATATTTAGATTATTTTCTTGTAAACTTTAATACTACCTTGAACTGTTTACTTTGTCCATAGGCCCTTGTTCTTGGTATAGCCAGTCTACCCGGTGCGCCTAATAGTTGCTATGCATCTTCGGTTGATACTGATCACGTGATTGGAAGTGGTACAAACAGCCTGCAGACGGGTGATAGTAGCTCCTATTCTGATAACGGTATAAGTTGAAATCATTTATAATGTTTGCGTTTTGTACATGAATTTTGTGAATGTGATGCATTAAAACTATTTATGTTAGGTATAACTTTGCAGACTTTAAACTCGCAATCTTTTGCAACGGGCTTTATAAGTTGCTTATCATCTAAAATATTAATAGCCCAAATTATTTTTAGCGTAGGCATTGTTTTCTATTTGTTTCAAACTCATGATTATTTGAGTCTTCTTTTTTGTCAGTGTCAAAAATCTACATCTTCTATTTTCTCTTCTGCAATCATCTATTTGAAGTTCAGCTAAGTTTTGCAAACTATTGCAACTGATATTATTTAAAAATAAAAAAGTATCAAATTCTCCATATTATGGAACCAATGAAAAAAATCAGCAGTACAGCAGAAATTTAAGAAATTTAAAACAGATAATGATATCATTATCACATTCATCATCATTGCCTTCAGTATTTTCATCATCATCAGTAGAGCATCAATATAATAGAAGAAATTTTTTTGGCGTTAATCCGTACTTTCAGATACACATGTAAAATTATATGATCAAGCATTAATGCATGAATACATATATGCATACTTACTCGCGTACAAGCTTACATAATTACGTACATGTGTAAAAATCAATACATCCACGTATACTTGCCTAAACACACATACATAAATGAAGTGTACATACAAATATACATACATGCATACATGTATGCGTACGTACATTCAAATATACACACATACATACATATAACTTACATGCATATTTACATAACTAAGAATGAATAAGTACGCACACACATACTTAGATACACATAAATACATATATTAAACATAATTATATACATTTACGCATACCAACATGAACACATGCGTATGTACATACATGCATTCTAAAATGCATACATGCATACAAACAAAAGGACATGTGTACATGCATACATACATACAGTAATACATGAATACAAACATGCATTATCATCATTATCACGGACAGCAATCAAAAAGCCGTTTGTATATAACTATGAGAAGGTAAAATTTTAAATAAGAGGAATACAAACTAAAATTTAAAAAAATTAGCGATATTTGGTTCCTCGGGCGATATTTGCAATGCTTTTAAATTAAGGTTGCGATCTTGATATTTAAATACATTTTTCAGTATAATCTTCGAATTGTATAATGTAAAAAGGCAATTCATCCAGTAGACCGGTTTCATCCTTATTGCACGGTCTTCACGTACGGTTCAAAATTTGCCGCGGTTAGAGCTCGAAGCTGTGCACGCCTGCTTTCGATTTTATTGCTCTAGCCACTGAGTCATCTCACAGCGCACTACACACTCTTTTCAGTTATATACTTACTAATGTTTCTCGGTTAGCCTTTCTTTTAGGTGAAGCCCATTTGACATATATTTAAATCTGACGTTAAAACCTAACCTAGGTTTATTAAGTGGTAGTTTACTTGAACTAATTTGGCAATCCGATATTGGGCTCAGTGATATGATCGACGTCCACTGTATTCATAGCATCGCGAAGGGTGTTATTTTTAGATTGAGAACAGAAGAGAGAAGCAAGAGAGGCTGCCTGCAGTAGCTTGATTTCGCTTATCCACCATGGTTGACTCAACAGGTAAAGCGATTATATTTATTCTGTGCGACGGCTAATGCAGTATGGATTCATTATATTTCATATTATTCATGGTTATATGTGGGCTGTTAAAGAACATTAGATTGCTAATTCTTAGTGGGGATGTTTTCTATTCAGAGTTTTCATTCTCTTAGATAATCTTCCAACCATTGCTGATGAACACTATGTGCCTAGATGTCAGTGGCAAAAGTTCCCCTTAGTAGCCGGAGCCTGCACTTTGTGTCTAGCACGCTTGCTCTCATTTCGTCTCTACCCCTTAATCACGAAGTGTCTTTGAGCTCGGGCTTCACATGAAACAAGATAATAACTGTATCACGTTTGACACGGCATGGTTCTTGCTACCATTTCTTGGCTGACTAGCTAGTGCCGGCCGGTCGTCGGGACGGATATTTCTATTGTTACGAGCATACCTATATAAATACATACATAAATAATTACATATTTGCCTAAATACACATGCGTAAGTACGTGTATACTTACATTATTTACACATGAAACATTTATAACTAAACAAAAAGATACATTTATATTTAAACATGTTCAAACAAACACATGTATAAATATATCTATGCATACATAAATACAGAATTATATGCATAATACATACATACAAATCTACAGGTCCATATACCTATGAAAATACATACATATGAACGCATACTTAAATACAGGTATACGTGCATAAAAACATGTACATACATACATATACACATACATACATACATACATATATGCATACATACATACATACATGCATAAAACATACATACATATATACATGAATACATACCTACACACACATATACGTACATAAATACATACATACATACATACATGCATACATAAATACATACGTAAGTATATACATACATACATACATACATACATAAATACATATAAACATGAATACATACATACATACATATATACGTACATAAATACATACATACATACATACATGCATGCATGAATGCATACATATATACATACATACATGCATACATAAATACATACATATATACATACATACACATATGCATACGTACATAAAGATATACCTTCATACATATTCATGCATATGTACATACTGAAATACACAAGTACACACATACAGATATGTATACGTGCAAATGCACATACTACGTCCATGCATACATGAATAAACTTATACAAATATACCTACACGCAGATTCATTTATACGAATATACAAATGTGCATACCTGCATACATACATGTATATGTACATACATGCATACAAATATATATGCATGCACGCATACCTGCAATGCTTACATACCTACGTACATATATACACAACTACATTGGCATACGTGTGTACGTACCTTCATCTTTAAATGAATGCATATATACATACATACAAGAATACTTAAATGAATAAATACATACCTACACACATACATGCTTACGTACGTACCTACCCGCATACGTAAATTTAAACATAAAAACATACGTGCATGTACACATACGTAAATACATTTGTAATTACATACAATGTTATTGCATACGTATAAATGTTTGGACAAACATTCATTATGCATACAGTTGCATATATAATGGCATAAATAGGTACATGAATGCATTCATAAATACATATATGCTCACATAAACGCATACATAAATACACACTCGCGTGTGTGCATTCAATACCATGAACTAAACTAATAAAAAGATCGACCTGTTTGTGGCTTAGTTGGAATTTATTTGACCATCCGACTAAAATCTCACTTAAAACATGAGCTTGTATAAAACAATGTTGTGAATTTCTGCTTTAGATTAGATTATTAACACGATTGATAGTAACGTTAATCATTTTATATGTTTCCTTAAGTACTTTTTGTCAATACTACTACCAGTCTTCTGAAGCAATCATTGTTTGCACGAGTAGGTAATAAAGTCAAGTTTCCAGACGAATATAATTTTCTTTTACCAGCCGCACAGCGAAGCAACAATATTATAAATTGCACACATTAACGCGTTTCGTCAATTCAAGGCCACATTGAAGCATAACAACAAATGGACTAACGAGAATCAAACTTCACTCTATATATTAGGTATAAATAATTAGAAATGTGGCTCTCACCTCTAGGAGTTTAGTCTACATTTTGCAAACTATGGCACAATTATTTAAATTATTCAATAATGCAATCTCTCATTTCGTGGGTGGTGATGACATTTATTTGTATAATGCTATCAGACTTGTTATTAACATAAGTTCCATTTTACTTAAGAAATCACACTCGTAATGAATCTTTCGATCTTTCATGTTAAGATGAAATGAGTTTGTTGTATTTACCAAACCTGCAAACTATTAAAAAATGTTTTTCACCATTAGCGGAATGAATAAATGCATAAATTAATTTCTTATACGAATTTGGCGAAAGCTTCTAGAAAGTTATGCTAGCTATATGGAATTTGTGCTGCCAACATTATTGTCAAGGTCAATCTGTGTGAGTCTACTAAAGCTTACAGCCGCATTTCTAATTTTCCTTACTTCTAATATATGTTGATGCTTAATCCTCGTTAGTTATTTCGTCGTTGTGTTCTGTTGAAATCCCGATCCTTTTTTTTATCTCAAAATGGGTTTTTATTCCACTTCAACTTTCTCTCTGAAAATATTTCGATAGCCATTAGCAAGTATCTTTATCATTGGACAGCTGATCTTAAAAATATATGAAACTTTGAATAAGGAAAATGAAAAACTCGATGCTGTGTAAACCTCAATGAAGCCGATGTTGCTTTGTTGATTTAGCCATAATAGTGCTGTGTAGATGTCTAGGCTACCTCATCTCTATGCTTTTCCAAGATAAATACTTTCATCTGAACTAGATCATCGTCTTCCTAAATCACTGTCCTTTCGTAATTTTTGCTTGAATTATTGGTTCTACCATTATTATTACTGTTTAATTTATTAAATAATTTTTTGCTTTATTCGCCTTTTATATCAGTGACGCATTAGTTACTAACGGCTGCTGTATTGCTGTTTATAATGATGATTAAGTGAATGCTTTCATAAAAATTTCGCTATTGTAGCTAGACAAGATTTGACGTTTTATATAGAAGGCCAGTGCATGTTAGTATATGTGTCGCGATGTTTTTGAATTTGTTAGGTAATACTAGTTTATTGAACGAACTTCCTTCGATTCATTTAACTTGGAATCAACTAGCAGAGCACATAACAAATGGTATAAACTTCAAACTGTAATGAAGATGACCTCGTTTTAAGGACAATTTAAACGCCATGTTTTGCTATTAACTTATCTTATTTTCGGTGCCTTTTACATTGAATACATATGCATATAGGCGAGACGGGAAACCTGACCGGTCCGGGTGACTGTGGATCAACTCTTTCTCCTTTAGATAAAACAGGTGTCATCCCCAGTTTAAATTCAAACAACACAGCAGCACACCATGACTCTGGTGGTCATTTCTTTGGCTCTGTTGGATTAGGCGGTTCTAGCACTAATTCTCTAACTTCTGGTATGGGGTGCGGTGGAAGTTCTGCGTCTTCATTTACTTCTAGCGGATATTGTGTATCTTCAAGTATGTCGTTTGGAGGTACTAGTTCTTGTGGAACCGGTAGTGGAGGAGCTGGCCTCAGTGGCGCCTCTGCCTCTAGTTTCGGACTAGGTGCCTCATCAAATTCACGCGAAACTGGTGAACCTCTTTCGGCTGCGGCATCAAGCAACGCCAGTACTGTAGTAAACGGACTGGAAGGACCAAATGGCCTCATCACTAACGGTAAGTTTTTACACAATCATGTTATGAGTTACGCGAGGCATTTATTCTATGGCATACATGCAAAGACTATGAATAACATAGTGATATGCTATTTTTATTGTCTCTAATAATTTACGGTCGAAACTAGATTCGGGTAATGATGTCTTAATTTAAACAACAGTACAAAAAAATTGGTCATAAATTTAAATAAAACATTTTTTAAGCACACATGAAATATATCTTCGTTGGCAATAAAAACTAAATAAAGAAGAGTATTAGAAAATCTCGCCTTCAACAATATTGTCAGGCGATGTTTTGGCTTTACGCAACAAAGATATCGTAATATGGGGAGTTGAAGATGTACGTTTTACTAAATTTTTCAATTCTTGACAAATTTAGTTGTGGGTTTTTAGTCACATTTAGATAAAGACGCTTTGTGATTAATTTAGTCAAAACCACGTCATTTGTTAGATATGTAAATTTCAACGCATAACGTTTTGTTTGTTTTGTAATATTTATATTTGTTATTTAGAATGTTGTAATATTGAAGATAGAAATAAAGTAGACCGACAAACTGTCGGATCCAATAATTTTCGAATAATGCCAATAGAATATGAAGGTTCAGCACCTGTATATATATATATATATATATATATATATATATATATATATATATATATATATATATATATATAATCATGTCCAGCCATACAAATATCAAGATTGACTAATGATTCACTGTCATATAACGATAAGGAGTGAAAAAAGTATATAAATGAAAGCAAAAATAATATTTTAGACAAATTACTAGCAAGATTTACGAGAGAAAGAGAGAGGCAGAGAGTAGGGATACCTAGCTACTATGAGTAAATTTATCAGGGTAACTCACAGAAATGAGCCAAACTAAACCTCGCCACAACACCATTATGGCCAAGTTAGCATTCGGGCAAGGCAACATCAGAAATATATATATATATATATATATATATATATATATATATATATATATATATATATATATATATATAAGTGTGCAGCCGACATTCCCAGACAAGTACAATATATTCAAGATTGATAGAGGTGAGAGCCGCATATCTAATTTTGCTTCTCATATATATACATTGTGGTTTGATCCTCACTAGTCAGTTTGCCGTCGTATTCTGATGATGATCACGGAAGGTCGAAATGTGTCAGTACGTGTGACTGACAGTTCTTATGCTATGTTAAGCAACAACAAAACTTTCGCCAGACGCACCCACTGACGCGCTTTGATCTTCCATGATCATCATCAGAGTACGATGGTAAACTGGCTAGTGATGATCAAACCGCAATGCAAATATATTTGGAAAGCAAAATTAGATATGCGGCTCTCATCTAGTAATCTCATACATTTTTTGTACAAACGCAATAGCTGCTTAGTGCTCTATGCTGGGGGTGCTGACCGATTACTAAAGCAGCGAATTCAAGAGCATTTTAGACTGAACACAACTGGCATGAGAGAGAGAATGTTTCCGTAGTAACTGAGCATATTGTTTAGACAAATCACACTCCAAACTAGGCGAATTTACCGGTTTTCTTCAGAGCAAAAACGAGAAAGAATTACGCACAGCAGAGACTGGTGTATGCAACACCCTTAATTCCAATCTAAATAAACAAAAGAAATTCGTGCATAATCTGAATATAAATAGGTAAATTGTTTTTGTACGTGCGTACGTGTATTTGCGTGCGCGTATATGCGTGCCTCAGCTTGTACGTTTTCCATTTCTTGGTTTTTGTATATCGTATAAGCATCTGACTTATTATGTACATACATTTGTCAGTATAAACTAAGTACTGTATAGTGTGGAGCAGGCAATTCATCCTGTAGATCAGTTTCGTTATTACTGGGAACTCATCACGTACTGTTCAGAATTTGCCGCGTACAGGATTAACGAGCAAACATTAATTAGTATATATCTGAAGATTGTGTGTAGTGTGCGGCAGTGTGGCTCAGTGATTAAAGCGCCACATTCCGAAGCAGTCGTCCAGAAGTTCCAGCCTTGTCCGCGGCAAATTCTCAACAGTACGTGATAAGTTCCCAATAAAAACGAAACTTGTTTACTGGATGAATTTCCATTTCTACACTGTAAACTGCTTAGTTTATACTGACAAATGTATGTATCGTACGGGTTAGTTTTTTTTATATAAAGATCACAACCTTGATTAAAATGTAGTTGTTATCGTCGCCCGCGCAACCAGTGTTCGTTTAAGTACGTGGTATATGTTTAATCCAACATTATCCCCCTGCTTTCCAAAAGTCGACTGTATAAATTAGTAGATGAGTTTTGGCGAAAAATGGCCTTTTTAAACTGTGCTTTTTAATAAATTTCTATTACCATCATTATCGATATCTCAGTTCAAAATACAAACCTTACTTACATTTCATGAAGCTATAACTGCTACTATCTATCTTTTTATCCATTTGCCTACCTGTCTACCTATATTGGAATGCATAAGGACGAAATTAAATCTTAGGGCAAGATTGGATACTCTGATGATCCAGCTGGAGTGATATAGTTATATATGATGTATTTTTTTCTTTTCCAGTTTTGCGTATTTTTTTCTATTACACAATGTATTCGGAAATTCTAGTAATTCTTAGCGATTTCAATTTTAGGCATTGCTGAGACTATGTGTAAAGCGAAGCCGTTTAAAGATGGCCCCCGACTGAAAATTTTTTTTGACAATGACAGCAGATATCTAGTTTTGTCCTTGTGAACTCTACTTGCTGGCTGCGGCGGTGTCATTTGTCTCAAAGTATGGCGACACAAATCATGCAGATAGAATGGCGACATTTCATCGTTGTCAGATAGATCATATGCGACGATGCATTTTGTCCAGGAGACATGGCTATAATGGATACCGATGTTTCCACAGGGTCACCTGTGACTGCAGCCGGTGCTTACCAAAATGCATCTTGAATGATATTGAAAGAAATTCTTTAAATCAAGTTTGCGAGCTTGAAGTAAACATCAATCCCATTGTATTTAGCCAGTCGTCGACTAACATAACAAAACTACCGGCAGTTGTTATGTTGTTCGACAACTGGTTAATTACAATGACATTGGTGTTTACTTCAAGTTCGTAAACTTGATGTAAAGAATTGTTACCACCACCCGTGCAATCAGTTATTATTTAGTTATATTGAGAGAAAGTTTGTTCTTTAACAACGGCAACTTCTTAGTACACACGTGTTGCCTTTACTAACACCGCCGCTTTTCGACAGAATCTGCTGCCAAATTTGGAGTCGATTGCACCCTGCCGCATAATTAGCGCAGGAATGTTTTGTCCATCTACGCAGCGGCTAAGAATCAACATTGGATTCATTGGTCTTACGAATTGGGTGCATCGTTGAAGCGTAGCATCTTTGAACTACATGCAAAAATCCTAAATTTCAAGATACAAATAAATAGGAATATACCTGTGAGAATCTAGCAGCAATCAGTTTTCAATCGATAAATTTTTCAAATTCTTCTGTATGGGCATAGATTCTTCTGTGATCTAACGTGCGTGTGATCTAGATATTTGTCTATTCATGTATGTTTTTACCTGAATGATACCACTTATACCGAGAACATGTGGTAACTTATATCGATCGAGGCCCAAGCCGGAGGCCGTTGTTGAGGTAGCGAGTGTTCAGAATAATTGATGTTTTGACTTTTTCAGGAATTTAGCTAGCCTATGTTCAAAATTTCTGTATTTTTACTATATTATGGGTTTCTATATTTTCTACATAAAGAGTATGTGTTGAGTACGTGTCTTAGTGTTGGTTCCTTGTGACGCTTCTTAAGTAAGCACGAAACTGGTGTGTACATGTATATGCATATTTTTTCATACTGACTGACGTATTCTCCTGGCTCTATATAAGCTAAACCTTTACGAAATACGCCATTCTTACTAAAATAATTTTCATGTTTTAGTTCTCTTTCAAGAAAAATATATGATAGATAGACAGATATGCAGATAGCGTAGAAATAAGAAAATATAAATAAAGTTATAAGTAAATCGTTACTTATTTTACTTTGGTTAGTTACACGCAGTGAGCTGGCCAGCATACTTCGTACTAGTCTGCCACTGCAGAACGATCTGCAATTAATGACATTGGCACTGCTATCACGTCTGGTGCCGGGACCAACTGGCCATTCAGTTTCAGCTCCAGGCAGTGGCGCGTCAAACGCAAGCACGATAAGCGCTACAGGGCATTCATCCATGAGTTTTGCACCAACACCACATCCATCAGCAACACCCGCCTACGGTGCACAGACTAATACGGGCCAGATGGAATTTTCAGGTAAATATAATTTGATCCTGTGTTATTCGATCATCATCAGCAGCAGCATCATCATCATCATTTGTGCTATCAGTATAATCATCATCATCTTCTTCGTGAATATTATCATGATCATTTTCTTTATCATTATCATAATCGTCGTCATCATCATCTATTATTATTATTATTATTATTATTATTTATTATTATTATTATTATTATTATTATTATTTTACTACTGATTGTTTGTGTCGCAGATGTTTTAGGGTTAAGCGTAATTCATTTTGTGGTAATAGAAATTTCCGGGTGATCGAGCGATGAGTTCTAGCTGGCTGCACCGACAACATTAACTTGAGCCTCGTTGATACTCGAAATATAAGGATCCAACCTTTAAGTAAGCATCAAGATCACTTTTACTGCGCAGTTGATTATTATTGTGAAGTAGGTTTTGACGGATTGAGAATAAGAATGCCAGACGCGTATGGCAAGTTATTGCTGCTGAAGTAAACTGGCAATTAACGCCTCACAGCCAAATGTTCTGGATAGATGGTACTCATCAACGCTGGGCGGAAGACTATCTAAAAGAAAGAAAAAAATAATCAATGCTTTTATTCACAGAAAATTCATGATTGAATGCTATTCAATTGACTGATCGTTTCTTGTTATTTAAGACATAATTTACATTTGAGCGAAATTCTGTTTTCCTTATCAGCTGTGCTTGGAATGCGGCTCGTTTATCTTCTTTGATAATTGGTTTCTACGCTTCTTATAAAGTTTGGAGCAGTTCACGCTTCCATACTTTTAAATTAAATTAAGCGGGTCGGCTACCAAAAGTTGATATTGCGTAAGAAATCACTTTGTCCTTAGTTGCATTATGGACTTTCATAAGTTGTTACTAATCTATTCGTAACCGTGTGTTAAATCTATCAGTTGTGTACTAAAATGATTGATATACATGGAAAAGTGCTTCATCCGTTTTTTCTTTCAATATCCATTTTAGTTTGCAATATATTTGCCTAGTCGAACTTAAGATGGTGTTGTTTCATGGTTGCTTGATATGTAACCGACTAACGATTTTGTACTTTTAATATGATATGTTTTTAAAATAGTTTCTCTCAATATAATAAATTATTTTGTTTATTGCAGGCCAGCCTGTTAGTGGCCTCAGTGAATGCGAACGTTTCATAAATTCTTTGGCTCGCCATTGCCAGTTGACACATTCTGGAGGGCAAATTTTCACTGCTGGTGGAACTTCGGGAGTTAGTACGGGTATCGGTACTACTACCACTGGTTTCCGATCATCTAATCCGCGTGTTTTGGCAGCTTTTGACATTTTAAAGCGCCAGGTTGAGCGACATTCTACTGGAACTAGCTCTTTCAACATACTGTCAACTTTAGCCCATCCATCATCTTCAGGTCTTTCGCTGATGAATTCAGGTTCCAGAAATTTTGGACAGGGCGTTCCTGGTTTGTCAGGTAAGTAATATTTTGCTTTAGGCTAAGTGACTAATCGATTAATTGTGAAGGCACTATTTGTCTCTCCCAGGTACTGTTTTGCAATGTGAATCGGTGTGGTAAATACTTTTAGCTTTTTAAAACTGTGCATGACCATATACGTCGATATGTTTGAACTATTGAAAAGTTGTGCTTATCAGCATCATAAATGTAAATGGGCGTAAATGGGAGTTCTTTTGTAATTTCACGAAGTGACTGCAGGAATACACAAATTACGGAATTTTAATTGTTTGACGAAAAATTAATAATATTATTGAGAGATTTTGCTTCTGTTTTCCCTAGAAATGCTTCTAGCCAGATATTCTTCTTCCGAGATTTTAAGACATGTTAGCTTAGTTGCAGATGCCTTTGACAAATTATGCATTAAACTCTTGGCTCACTCGCATATTGCATTAAACAAAAAGTCAAGGCAAACAGATATATTCGCTCGTTTTGGTTTAGATCATTGCCAATTGAACGTCTGGCGACGTTTTTCTGTAACAAATTGAATAGTCGATCCATTCTGTAAAATTGATCTTTGATGTTCTACAATTTTAGATCTCAGTTAAATAATGCCGACTGTTGTTGGTGAGGCACTGCTGGAGAAGGCCACAAACAACTCACGTATACCAGTCTATCGAGGCAATACTGGTGGATATCTGTAACTTCAGCAAGGAAATATTAGCTATTTCTTGGCTGTTAACAACATATCGCGACCCTGATCACTGTACTACGCCACACCGTATCATCAATTACTAAGTGATACTTGAATGGGCGGGTATCGGCGATAGTTTAGTTACAAGCATAGTCAAGTTTTCATAATAATCCTCGTGATCATCATCATCATCATCGTAAAAGCAAAAATTCGACAAAATTTAAAATCCAATGCTTCACTGTTACTTTACCATGAGAAGAAAAAAGTAATAACAATAACTTCAAAAGTAAAATAATGATAACAGCGACAGAAAAATACTTTAATACAAAATCTTATGAAGGAGAAAATTAAATGATTTCGAGGTGATAGATCTGGCTGAGTTGGTGAGACCTACCTGAAAAAATACGCGAAAAACACCATCTAGACCTCTACAAAACATAATCTAGTCGAAGCCATTTTTATGGTAAGCTGACATCAGAAATACAGCTTCATTGCCGATTTTTCTGTATCGATTCGTAAATAAGACCGAACCTCACAGTTAATTCTGCCAACAGATGACAAGACATTCAGAAATATAAATGTAATGAAAAATTTCGACAAGATGCAATTAGATATCATATTGTGTTAGTTTCCTAACTAAGAAGTAGAATGAGCTCGTGGACCCAATCAAGGTATACTATCTGGTCTCATAATTCAAAATTTCAGACGATTTTGCCATGTCAAAACCTGCCAACCGCGTGGCTCACACCGTCTGGTGCTCAACGGGGCAATCAATCGGAATGCATATGTAAAACGCAATCGAGCCAGTGCACTGGATGTAATCTTACTTTCTTGTTTAATGAGGATCACCTTTTTTGTATCCAAAATATTAATAGGGATATCAGCGTTGATTATTTCTTATTTATATTTCATATGGGTTATGCTTTGCAGACAACGATGGTCGAATATCTGTAAGCGTATAAATTCTTCAACTCCAAAAGCTCACGCAATATTAGTGCTTAAGAATTGCTCGTGCAAAAAGCACTGTACACACGACTATATTATCGTTTTGCAATTGCGAGAATTGCGAGAATTGAAAAATGCTAACGATTCTCATATCCACACCATCGCTCATGTTGCCTGACTTATTTACAAAGCCACTTAGATATTCGAACTAGTCAACAACTTCCAAATTAAATTATGTATTATGTATTGCACACCTAGCAACAAATTAGTTCAAATATGACCAAAAGGATTAACCGAAGACAGCATGAACGGTAAGTATAATCACGTGTACCAATGTGCAGAATTGACGTAGGCGATAGATGCTCTTGTTGTAGTACCTTACATTTGGAGTTGGCGAATTTAAAATCGACTGACGATTCGACGATTATTTATCTATTTAACTGACCTGATCAGCATCTTGGTTATCGAATACTAATAAAATATCGTTCACGTGATAGATACCATTTAATTAAGAGATGGGGAAAGTTTCGGTGACTGTTTCCAGAATGCATAGACGAATATGGGTCATAATAGTATCTCTTACAAAATGTAACAACACTGTAGAAAGGAGACATTGTTGTTAGACGCCACGGTGCGATAATGCAATGTAGACACCGACGCAACCACAGTGTTCGTGTACAAATTACTGATTTAACATAAATACCATTTCTGTATAGCATATTGGGAAGTGTGAGAACGGTTACGTGTCCAGGATAGAACTCTAATGCTATAGTAATAATAAAAAACAAGGTAATTATCAAAGTCTTAATTTAGTGATGTGTTTAGACACTTATTTTGGTGCACTCGAGGAATACCATTTTTGTGAAAGTTACATGCCACTTAAGCTAAGTACTAGGTGAATTACATTATATTAGTAACGTTACAGATTTACTAAACAAAATAGTTAATCAGATATTTATTGAATGATAGCGCAATGCGAACGTGGAATTTTGTGTCTCCACGATTTTCGTTCGTGGGTTGTCGCTTTACTATCAGTTTCGCAAAGACCCGATTGATCCCCATTTCCATGTACGCATCAAATTCGTCTTCATCGTGGCTGGGTACTGATTTGTCCCTTTATTATTGTGAGCGTTTCGACTGTTTTTGTGGTTATAGGCCTGTTGATGAAACGGGAAATTACGTTCCAAAAGGTCGCCGATCAACGAAGATTTGATCGTAGTTCATCTTCAGTGGTTAGTATAAACGATGTTGTAACCTTCGGAGGGAAGGGATGAATCAGAACTCAGTCGCCACAAAGACAAACTCGATTGTTAACTTTGAAATGGGAATCAATCGGATAATTGAGAAACTGATAGTGCAAAGCGATAAACCACGAAAGGAAATCCTGGAGACTCCAAATAGTCAATCGTCATAGAATAATTGCATATTATCACCAATAATGCTTCAATATCACTAGCAAAATTATCTACATCTATTAGAAAACCAGAACTTGTCTGTACATGCTTAAACTTTTAGACTTTTATTTGGTTGAAAATGAGACAGTCTTGTATCAGAGTGGTATTGGTAAGGCTCATACTTCCATTGATGATGTGAATAGCAAGGGTTCACTATTCGTTAAATCGGAAATTTATGTGGTTACGTAGCTAAGTAGACAGTACAATTACTTATAATCAAGGTTGCGATTTTTATATAAACATCAGTCACATTATATACTTACATTTGTCATTTTAAGCTAAGTACTGTATAGTGTGGAAAAGGCTATTCGTGCAGTAGACCGGTTTCGTCCTTATTTGGTGCTCATCTTGTACTGTCCAGAATTCGCTGCGGATGAGTTCCCAATGAGGACGAAACCGGTCTACTGGATGAATTGCCTTTTCTACTCTATACAATGCTTGGTTTACGCTGACAAATGTATGTACATAATGGGCCAGGCGTTTAAATCAAGATCGAAACCTTGATTAAAAGTAATTTTTGTCGCCGCCCGTGCAACCAATGTTTGTTTACTTATAGACAGAAAGAAATGTCTGAGTTGGATTTAATCTTATGAAGTTATTTGTGTCTGCCTTTACATGTGTGTGTGTGTGTGTTACGCTTCTTGTTCGTTGCCGTATAATGTATGTGTTTTCTTAAACTTAACCACTTTGCGTTTCTGAATTCAATATTAAACATAAGGAGGGGTGCAGTCGAGTCGAGATCTGACGAGAAGAAAATGACATTTTTAATTGTGTTGTTTAGACGTGATTTATAATAAATTTAAGCTTCAATAATAATTTCTTTCTCAATTTATATTGTTTACACAGTTAATGTTAAAGGTTGATTGAAACCCGGAAGCGTTTGTAGGTATTGGACGATCCATGGTAAGCTTTTATCGCCACGGGTGCCAAATTTAAATTTATTAATTTTTGTTGTAGTCAGTAGCCAGCATTCATGCCTAGTTGGTTATGGTCCTCTGTTGTTTAGTGACGGCAGCTGATACCGCCAGTATGCTGTTCTCCTACATACGCTTTTTTAAACTGTTAACCCTACCTGTATTTAATTTAATCTGGTCCACTTATGGGTTTTAGTTATACTGAACTAGTTTCGCTGTTTATCAGCTGTCATGATAATTGTTTTCTGAATTTTGTCTTTTATTTTGTACTGTTTGGTGCACTAGCGGGAGCATTTCCAGGTGGTACTACTCCGTTGCATAACATTATTGGGGGATTGAACCAACAGACATCGTTAGGGATTACTACTCCCAGACATGATGCATGGGCAGTACCTGCGTCATTGCCCTCATTGGCGTCAACAACATCGAACTCGTTTCCTGGGACAGGAAAAATCAGTGGGACCAGTAGTCAGCAATCAAGTCTACCCGGTTATGGTCCTACATCATTTAGTGACGGAAACTCGTCACGCCAGTATGCTGGTCAGTATAGTGGCCAAAACTCCAGGTATCTTTTTATCTTTTCTCTATTTAGTATATGGTTACTTTTTAGTATAAATGCTATAGCGTAGCTTATATACGCCGTACCATATGAGGTACGGCGTATATAATAAAAAAAATATTTATAGGAGGTTTTCATATTCGTAAGACGGTGTCAGAATTGCTTTCCTTACACTGCTTATATCATTATGGTAAAAGTACTCGCGAACTTTCAACTAGCAGAAGGGACGAAGATGATTTCTAACACATTTTCCACAGTTATTCTGGGTAGCTGGCGCTCTACAGCAATTGGCGGCAGGTCATTTAAAATCAAGATGACCGAATAAAAATATAAACAATACAATTTTTCATGATTCCGTATTTTGTCTGTCAACGTGTAATGTTACAAGAATTATGTTTTACACAGTACTTCAGGGTGCATAATCGAAAATAGCCTACTTCAGATGAGTCTGAAATTGAGGCCAACCACGTTGAAGGTTATTTATGCAGATCTGGCGTAGGAACACTCTTGTCACGTTCTCGTCAGAGAGTAAATATAGACGTTGCTTTAAACCTTGAGTCAAAAGTTCGGTGGCGCCTGACGGGCCTTTCTTTACAGACGGTAAAAGCTGTAAAATGCTGTGGCCAGATGTTCTAGTTCCAGTGATAAGTAGAAGAAAAACGAAATGCAACGCTACCTCTTTCGTATTGGGACAAAACGCTAAATTGCACACGGTGGAGTTCGAGTACCTTTGTTTATCCTCAGGTGCTTTATGCCAAAAGGAAGTTTATTATTTGGTTCAAGGACTGCGAAGGCTCTTGCGTTATGAGTTTGTCAGTCTTTTACGGCTGACGAACAAAAAAATTGTGGAGTCTACATAGCTTGTATCCAGGAACTCATAATTGATTTGAGCACTCCACAAAGTGTCTCATGTAGATCATGTTCACAGGGAAAGATACTTCTATCCTAATTTAAAAGTGATCTAGTCCGGTGTGTTGTTGTCTTTCTGCTATTCAGTATCACAACGAACGCCTAGCGTTACTGAAGAGCTGTAAATTCTCATGCTAATTATAAGTTGTGCGTAGGATACTTGGTCTTTGGTACCACAAACGTGTAAGCACCAAACGGCGCCAAACGCTACAGTCTTGTTCTTGGCCTTAAACTGGTTGTGGTGAACCCAGTTGTCCAGAACCAGTGGCAGCATATTTCCAAATGGTGTAGCCAAGTAAACAATGTGGATGGAATGGCGACCAAATTCTGTTAAGCAGGCTATGATTGGCCTTTCTGAAGCATTCAAGTGCGTATTACAATTGCTATACTGGTTTAATCAATGGATCTTCCCAGTCTTGTGGCCACCATAATCTGATTTTATTTCTGCTCCATGCGGTTGCCCATATTATGTCCAAGTGTTCGTGCACCAAAAGGTGTTAAAAGTTTTCAAAAAGCCTTCAGGACACCTATGCTTCTGCTAAGCCGTCTGTAACTACAGTCAGTATCGTACCAATTGGCATCTAGATCGCTATAAAGGAAAATATTACGCAAGACCTTACGATAATAATACCGGGTAATTTTTTTCTACCTTTACTAACATTAACGCTCATCAACACATGACGTCTGCTAAACAAAGTGAAGACAGCACTTCGATTCATAAACTTCGTAAGAAATTCTTTACCAGCCATTCGGCGGATGTAGAGCACCATTGGTGTAATATGGCATGTAGGATTTGAGCAGTGTCGAAGCATAACGACCTATTCGCATTGTAAGCATAAATCCAACGTATTAGCAGTGACCATTTATTCAAAAAGGTTTAGGCGCCCCCAGTTTCAGAACCACATCTTTTCGATCACTTGCACAAATCATCAATCAGCCGCATATTTCAGACGTCCTGATTAGAGTGATAGGCATGAAAATCATTTGATGAAGTAGTAGAGACTTGCAGACTCAATGGGAACCATAAAGCCGCCGAAATCGGTGGCTTCCTTTCTGAATTGGCCAAGTTCTGTAAAATAAAGGCCCAGAAAGATCTACAAAAGCGCATTTCCGTAATAATGACTGGAAGAGTGCTGTTGCGTTGCCATTTTGAAAAAGAGTGATACTAAAACTCCTGCCAACTCTAGTGGTACTCATTTTCTTTATGCCGCATCAAAAGTTGACACTGCTTTCATTCTCATAAGAGTTTAGGTAGAGCATGAGGAGAAGACTAGGCCAGCCCATGCACTTTTTCTGTAGGCAATGACTTTCGTGGAACAAATTGATGCACTCACCCTTGCGTTGTGCCATCTATATCAGCGATCTACCGTCGTTGCTTTTCAAGACTATTCAGCCGCTATCGATTCTGTGTTTTGCAAGTTATAATTAATGATTACATACTGGCCAAAATATTTATATATATTCGCGTTAGAAATGAACTGTCTGAAACTTTTACGATTGGCCACACGTTACTTATTTATATTGTCGATGCAGTCTTTGCTGCGGTAATCGCAACACTACCCGGATTGGAGAGAGATTTTGGTGATCGGCTCGTTGAATTGAATACAATGACTATGATTTTCCTATGGCAGAAGTGCTCCAGAGAATCACTCTTCACTCAAAATGTGTCCGCTTGTTGAACTCGGAAGCTAACTTCCTCGAAAAGGAGCGTTATGATAAATTTTGATCTGGAGCTTACAATTGGCGCCTTGCTGCCATTTGTCGACCAATTCATTTACTTAGGATCTTTTCTGACATCAGACGGATCAGCTTCTGCTGAGATATTCCGAAGTATTAGCCTTACTACGAAAAAAGAATAAGGCTACATCAATTACGTTGGCTCGGTCACGTTTTGCGTATGCCCTCAATTCAATTGTCCAGCGGAGTAATATTTTCTCATACAGCGCCAGATTGGCGTATGAAACAAGTTTGGCAGATTTTGATATTTCAGAAATAATTAAAGTCAATTACATTCAAACTGGGTAGTATAGGACACACTCGTCTTCCAGTATAAGATCCACGTGCGCATCATATTTTTTGATTTGAAACTCTGTGCGATATGGCATGGATTCGAGCTCAGTGACGACCTTGTTGTAGATTTCTAGTAGAATCATCTTCGTAACTATCTTTTCGTAGTTAAGCAGAGTTAGCTGCGAGGTTTGGTTGTGTTTATGACGTGTTACAGTGAAAATCGCAAGGGAGCTGTAATGCCTATGTTGCCTTGCCTTAAAGCTGACTTGGCCATAATGGTGTTGTGTAGAGGTTTAGTTTGCCTCATTTATGTGTGTTACCTGGGTAATTATAGTCATATTAAATAGATTCTCTCCGTCATTAATCTGTCTGATAATTTGTGTTATATATGTAATTTGAGTGCCTAAATTATTATTCCAACATTAATTTGTCTTCGGTTCTCCGTCATCCAACATAGCTGATGCATTTTGCCTGGCGACATTTCTGTTTTGTCAAGTGAAAATGTGTCCTCAATGATGTGAATGTATAGTTTCATCGTGCAATATTATCCTGTATTTTGTTAACTACATGTGTGCTGATATTTATATATTTGCCTCATTTACGCAATTCCCTTGCTGGGATTTTTTTCTCATTTACGTTTTGCTTATACTCGTTTTGCCTAGTATTCTTCTAAATTTTCTGTATGTTGTTTAATTTTATATTTTTGATTCTTTTGAATATCTGTCTCACTTTGATTTATTCATTTTTGGCGGAGAACCCGATAAATCTTAACTAGTAGTACATGCATCGGTACCATGTCATATCCATATTATCCTATCTCATGTGAAACTTAGATTTTACTGCGCAGTGTTAAGAGGGTAATTTCGGAATAAGAGCAAATGAGTCAGGCTCAGAGGCTAACTTACAGTTGCTAATCAAAACTGGTCATTTGCGCCTCACAAGTGGATGCCTCAGGAATATAGTGTTCGTTAATTTTAAATGGCATTCCATCTAAGAGAAGGAGAACTCTGAATCTGAATAATCCATTCATTTTATAAACGAGAGGTTTGACAATATTTTGTTGTCAACGCACAAATTTGACTACGTTTCATAGTTAGGCGGTAGTGAAGATCAGTATCTTTTAATGTTGTTGTCTGTGATATTCTATTTTTTCTGGAAGACGTGAGTCTGCGTCAAGTCGTGCAACCAGGTTTCTTTGTCAAGTCAATATTTCGATTCGTGAATTTTCAAGTATAAAAGAAATGTTCTCTAAATTAAAAAAATAATCAAGAAAATCTTAATTATGTCGTTCAGCAGGGCCAATTTTGAACTCCTCGATGGAATACTAGTTTCAGCTGGATCCGCATTTAGCTATATTCCGTATAAATGCATGAACATGAATAAATATCTTTTTTTGAAAATATCTCTCTTTTGAAAAGAAACAATAAGTTATTGGAAAAACATTAAATTAAATGCAAAAGCTATTGTAAATTAATGTTTCATTGCCATATAAGTAAGAAGAATAGCAAAAATCAAGATTTTCTAATAACAGGAAATATAATAATTTAGGTACACAAATTATTAGAGTTTATGAGGGGGAGAACCTAGTCACTTCAATTATGTTTACCTAGATAAGACACAGAAGTGGGGCAAACTAAGCTTTTACGTTTTTACGTGATTATGGGGTTGCAATCCTATTTGTTTGTATCCTCTGTCTTTCTGATTTCTCCAAAATTTTCGATATCCGGATATGGATATCTTTTTCAATGGAAAGCACATCCCCTACTAAGATGCCAATCAATATGTCAAGTGGAAGTATTATCATCATTATGGTCAAGTCAGCTTTAGGGCAAGGCAACCTCGGCAATACAACTTTCTTGCGGTTTTCACCTAGTTTTCGGCATACTACTTCATGCTTTTCTGTGTGTTGAAGGCAATGTTTTCTAGTATGAAATTATTAAGGCTGGTAGGTCGTCTCTAAACCATGCGTTTTTTTGCTCTGTAGCATGAAACGCGTGGTTTAATACTAATTTCTACAGACTGCTTAGAGTGGTTATTTGTTTAATTTTTTTCCAAAATGCTCTATTTACTCTAGCTTGTAATCAGAGCAGATATTCTGACCCTGTTTGCCACATTCGTTATAAGGATTTTTCGTGTTGGATGTCCAACCGCTGTTGTCGTATATTGTCAGATTAGCGTAAAAGTACAGTGTATCGCCATTGGAAGAGCACCAATTATCTTCTCGAGTGAGTCGGATGTCAAAGAAGAGAAGTATTGTATTTCTCTATCTGGATTGTAAATTGTGTGCCCTTTTCGGCTTTATTGGCTTGTTTCGGTGTTTTAACTGATTATACTACTTCTGGCATGAACAACGGCAGATCATCCTCATATCTTTTTTACGTGTGTACAGCGCGACTATATTCTTAAGGCTCGTCTATTCAAGATGATACATTTATACAAAAGTCACGAGGTAAAATGTGACTTTCCATAGTTATACTGTTGTACTGCCAGATGAATTTATACTAAAAGGTAAATGGCTCGTCTTTAATAAATAATTATATGGGATAGCTAAAACCATTAACATTTATAGGAGAATTTGGAATTTCATTCTTAATCAGGCAAATAATGAAGCTGTAGTTTAAAATATTAAATATTAGTTAATAATTATGATAATTTAAGTGGGACCATTCAGTTTACATCGTTATATTTCCTCTTTAGTTCATTCGCTGTGTCGAATGGTTTCTTGGCGTTTTGCAACGCTATGTAGGGTAGTGACTAACTTCTTCCGTACCATATTGAATAGAGAGACCGTGCCGGTTGCCTGGTTCATGGGCTAACGGGGCTATGGCGGTGGTGTCACCAGGGCGTGGTGGATTTCCGACCGGCAATCGGATCTCCTATAAAATACCACATGAGCCCGACGACGGCACCATGACTCGGCGTGTGTTCCCCGCCACAAAAGGGTTCAATAGCCACAGGATTACATGGACTCCTGGACGGTACCCCGTACTTCCGAATGGCGAATGAGCTCTCAACAGCCACCGGCAACCATGCAACTTACTGCTGCCTTGCACACTGCGCTTGGATGTGCAAAGGCTAGAGGTGCGTCCTCGATCAAAAAGCCGAGTGGTGAGGGGACACCACTTGTACCAAATTCCCAAGAAACTCAATGAAATTGGAGCCGGCTTATCCTCCAAAAGGAGTCAGCCGCAGTAAAGTAAAAAATTAAGGTTGCCTGGTTCTTGTTGTGCCCAACAAGATGCTTGCAGTCACTGTCTTCAATTTCACTTCGTATAATTCGGCTTCCGGTGTTTGATGCCTTTTTCACCAGGAAGCGTATCCAACAAACAATTCGACAATCATTAAATCAGTGGTAAATTGAGTTTAAACTGTTTCAGTTATACTTATTGCTAGATCTCTTAAGCATGTGTCTGATTATGTACATTCATCAGAATGAAATATCAGTGGTTTGATAACACCTACTGACGATTCACTAGATAAGCGTATGCCATGCCTGTGTTTATGTTCTTTCGTTTGTTTTGTGCTGAAAAAGTAGTCAATTGTAGCACGTGTATACTCATCCAGGTGAAATTACAGTTATTTAACAACACATAACGATTCACTAGTTAAGCGTGCGCCACGCCAATGCGTGGGTGTTTTTGTTTTGGGCTGAAATGCAATCGGATGCATATAATTGACTGCACGTGTATCACTCATCCAAGTGAAACTAAAGTGATAAATGTAAATTCCTCTTTGCTCATATCAGACCTATTTTTTACACTTACTCTCCTAAATGAAGTATTTAACTGTGGCATCCTTTTAAAAAAGGAGGAAAAGAATATCCGGTCGCAAAACTGTCAGGCTAAATAGTTGAGTTGGTAAAATTAAAATAAAGATAAAATGCTTCATTAGGATAGGTAAAATTGCCTAACGATAGACAGATTATAATAATAGAGCAAAGTAAAGTTGCCTTTTATAAGAAAAAGTAATGAAAACGACGAGGTTTATTAAAAAGTGCTAAGGTACATAAAGAACCTAAGTTTGTAGATACAATGAAATGAAAAGTAATCAAGGATGACATTGTAAGATAAATTAAGTGATATTTTATTTCAAGCTCGCAAACTTGATTTAAAGACTTGTTGCCACCACTCGCGCAATCAATGTTTGTTTAAGAGATAGTTTATTCATTGTACCCTTCCTGTGTGCAAAAACAAAAAGAAATTTTATCAGATAAAAGAAACATTTCTTTCGCATAATCTCCTCAAATATCTACTAATGAACATATCTTTATATAATTTATTAGATAGTTTATTACTCATCCCCGCCCTATGGAAGTTAATTCTTATTCTTTTACTGGAGCGTGCTTCGGGTTCTGTTTCGTGAATCCTTCGCTTCCTAGCATTATTTACTGCTACATTACAAATCGATCCTAGTGATTTTTCTACGGCTGTTTCATTCGTTATATCATTTATTGATTTAATTTCTATTGGTTCTTTAACCGATCTCGTCGATCTACTATGACTAAAAATTGATATTGGTCTGCAACCATCCCAATTAGTTGTGTGTCTTGTCTCTACTCTGATTATTGACATGAAAATGTATGCACGCGGTTTTATGGTTCCCTCTTCTTAACTTAATTGGGCCATTGTTTCACCAACTTACATGAGGTTACAGTCGTTTCATGGTATTTCATACACTCCTGATTTGTCTAACATTTCAATTTTACCCTTTTGGTTGGGAAGTTTAATGCCTAGGGTAAGGGTCTGTTTTAAAATAGTATGTATATTGTATTTCAACGCTACCGTTTTTATTTTCCTACTTAGTTTGGAGTCAAGCAATATCACGACCCTACAATCTTCTTTTGCTTCATCTTACTTTACGTATTTCAAATTATGATTAAATTTCCGTATGACATCCACCATAGTTGCTTCTTTTAGCTTAAGCGAGTACCCATTAGCACTGAATATTTCTCGCGGTCTACCTAGTTTCATCTCCCTATGTTTTGTATCTGTTAGTCTCAAGCTCATAATTGTCATCAATTCTAAGATACGGACTTTCATTCTATAGGGATGATTTGACTTGAAATTAAGAAGGATACCTGATTAATTATCCTTCTTATAAACATCTCGTTCTAATTCTGTACAATTTCTAATTAATTTGATATCCTGAAAGGATAATTTGCCACATGTTTCCTTTTCAGTTATGAATTTAAGTTCGTTTACTTGATTAGCTAAGTTGAAGAAATTTATCAGTTTATCCTCCCCTTTATTCCAAATAACTAATATATCCAAATATCGTACATACAATTTTGGATTTAGGGGTGTGTCTAAGAGATTTTTATCCATGTAATGTATGAAGATAGTAGCCATTGGAACTGACAGTGGGTGTCCTATTGGAACACCTCTAATCTGCTTATAAAATTCATTTCTAAATATAAAATAAGTGAAAGACATGTGATCATCGTCTCCATATCATGTTTTATCGTCATTTTCTTTCTTCTTATACTACCGAGTGATCAATCAGAAGACGCTGAAATTAGTCCAGTCCTTTGGGTAATGGTTTTTTGGTGAACATATACACCACGTCTAAACTAGCCAATCTATCGTTTTCATTTAGATCAAAAAAATTGTATGAATGCATAAATGTGTGGTCTAAGAGGTACATATATTTTTTTAGTCTATGGCATAGAAACTTAAACATTTTATTTGTTGGGGAGTGTTGGACAGTAACAATAATTCTCAAAGGATTACCTGGTCTATGTACCCTTATTAAATCATACACTCTGGGCGCAACTGAATCTTTCTGCATGAAGGTTTTGCCATGTGTTTAATCTAATTCACCATTAGCAATCATATTACTGACCAATAATTTAATTTCTTCTTGTAACTTATCCGTAGGATCTTTACATATTTTAGCGTATACATCTACATTGTCTAGTTGTTCATACATCTTAACATTATAATCAGATTGGCTCATCAGAACTGTTGCTTCTCCTGTGTCCGCTTTAAATCATATCACATAGTTTGCTATTAACTCCTTTGCGAGACCCTTTACTTAATAATTTGATCTATATTTTTCCTTTTCGTTAACACGCTTGTATATATGTATAATTCAAACTTAACCTTGTCTTTAACTGGGAGGAATTGTGCTGTTTTAACAGACTCAGTAGTTACCTCATTTCTGGTGATTTCTGAATTTGGATAGCTATACTCAAACCACGATTAATCATTTCCAGCGGATTCTCATTATGTTGTACTTTAGCAAGATTTACTACTCGATTAGTTTCTGTAGAACTAGTCTCAACTGTGAGCACTCATCCAAGTGAAATTACAATTATTTGGCAACATAGGACGATTCAATAGATAAGCGTGTGCCATATCAGTGTGTGTGCGTGCGCGTTTATTTCGGACTGAAAAATAATTAGATACATATAATTAACTGCACCTGTATCACTCATTCAAGTGAAAATAAAGTGATAAATGTCAATTTTGTTTTTGCGTACATCAAACCTATTTCTTACACTCACATTCCTGTTGCTTGTTGTGAATCGACTATCATTCCTGTGCACTTATGCATTAGCTGTTGCGAACCTAGTAACAAATCAGTTCGTCTGTCGACTAGCTAGGATAATCATCAAAGACGACATAAACGAGAGAGTATAATGTCGTGCATTCGTTTCGTGCTTATTGACGACTCATCAGTAGGAGCCGGTATTACGCGCTTTTACCAGCTATATTTGGGTGAGGAATGTGGGAATATACCGTCCTATATTCCCACATTCACTCAAATATATGGTGAGTAAAGGGCGTAATACCGGCTCCTACTGATGAGTCGTCAGTAAGCACGAAACGAATGTGCACGAGATTATACTTTCCGTTCATGCTGTCTTTGGTTTATCCTTCTGGTCACAAATGAACTAATTCGTTACTAGGTTCGCAACACCTAATACATAGTTGCATATATATTAATTCTTCGCCAAATACATTGTCATTCCTATGTTTAGAGCAGTGCAACTATCGTGGTATAAGCTTGACTCCCGTTGTATCTGGGTTGTTTGTTTTGATTATCTTACGCCGCCTGGCGCATTGCATAAATCACATAATAAAGAACAAGCCGGTTTTCGGCCAGGACGAGGTTAACTTGATAATAATAAACATGTAAATCTTCATCAACCATATCCGTCTTTCTAGACATCACTGATGAATTTGGCTCCGTGGATCGCAATGCCTGTGTGGATATTATGCCGAATAGTGGTATGCTTAATAAATTGCTAAATATTTTCCTTCTCTCCACACACACACTTTTGATCGTGTTTAGGTCTACAATTAAACAACACACAGTTTTACTGCTAGCAATGTGGTATCCGTCAAGATTTAACAATAATCGATTGCGCGGGTGATGATAACAATTCTTTAAATCACGTTTGCGAGCTTGAAGTAAGCACCAATCTCATTTTATTTAACCAGTCGTCGAACAATATAGCAAGACTACCACCGGTCGTCAAGATTGATTACTTTTCCAATATTTTAAAATTTTTTAATTGATTTCATATTCAATACTCTTTTATAAGTTCAGGATGTAAACATCAAAGTTCTCCAGGTTGGTAGGTTAGTTGATCCTGTATATGCAAACGATATTTTATTATTATTCGTTTACCGAGATTGTGTCCAGACCATTCTAAATAGGTTGCTCAGTCTTTTAGGATGAAATTCAAACATTTTAAATATCAGATACTTTTGCAGAATCGCCAACCATTCATCCCAACTCTGAGACTGTAAAGTGAAGATACTGATATAGTTGACAGTTTTACATACTTTGGTAGCTCTATCAATAACTAAGGCTATGTGTGACAAAGTGAATAAAGGTATCGCGAAAGCTAGAGTAACGTTCTCCCACCGTCGCCATTTATCGAGAAACTCGAGTATCTCAATCTGCCTTAAAGGCCGTGTGTACAATGCATTTACATGTGCAATTTTATTATATGCCGGTGAGACGGCCTTTCAGAATCGAAGATTTTAGATGATTACCGAAATTTGACCACTGTTGTTTCAGAACCATAGTACTTAGTGGTTACCAACAACGAATAAACAAATCTACCATTCGTGTTTTTGGATCGGCCAACAAACAAATAATAATATATCAACTACGCTAGCGTGATCACGTTTTATGTATACCTTCATCTCGATTGCCTAGTACAGTATTATTCTTTCAGCCAGCGCCAGCTAGGTTTAAGAAACCAGGTAGACAGATTTTTACATAAAATACAGCTAAAGTCAAGTACAATCAAATTGAATTTTGTACCATTTTTACTTCATAGTTATTGGTTGGAAATCGAGCACGATATGACATTAAATCGAGATCGGTAGTAGAATTATCTTCATTTTCTTTTAATAATTGAACAGAGTTAACTGCGTGGTTCGGTCGGGCTTATGAAGCCATACTGTGAAAACTGCAAGGAAACTACTTTCGATTACGTCTTGCATTAAATCTTACTGAGCCATAATTATTATTATCGCCTCATTTCTGTATTATATAGCTAAATATACCAAACTAAACTAGATCTACCCGTTCATTAATCACTCCTTTAAAATTTTTGTCTAAATTATTCTATTTGTTATTATCATAACTTTTTAATTTTATTTTTGAAATTTTCATGATTATTTGTCGGTGAAGTATTAGTTACTATAGGTTTTTGTATTTCTGTTCATGATGATGATGTGTATGGTGTTGATACTCACTGTCATACGCATTGTGATTTCTCAGCTGTGTTTGCTAGGCTTTGGGTTGTCAAATGAAGAAACCCGGCTTATCAGGACTTGACTATTATATATATATATATATATATATATATATATATATATATATATATATATATATATATATATATATATATTTAATTATGAAGAAAAAACATATTCATAACAGTGGATAATGACCATTTATTTCCGAGAATATAAACCTCGCTCTACAATATTTACTTATAAACATTCTGGGTTTACATTTCAATATGTGGTGGTAACAAATATGACTCGGTTTTCTATTTCTGTTTTGGCTGATCTGGGGAGGTGTGTGCGTGTGTGTCTTTCACAAACGCATACACACTTAACAACCGGCCAAAACAAGAAACCGAAATAAAAACGAGTCAGATTTATTACCACTAGCATAATCAATTGAAAACCCAAAATGTATATATATGTATGATTGTATAGCGATGATTAGTATTCACGAAATAAATGGCCTTTATCCACTTTGTTATTAATGTGTTCTTTCTTCCTAATTAGAAATATACTGTGTAATATTAAAGGCAGGCATGGGTATTAATTATATATATATATATATATATATATATATGTATATATATGAATGAAAAGTTTCGAATTATCATGTGACATATCTGGTTTTAATAGTTTAGGTTGACTTACTATACATAGTAAACTTTCTTTGACTTCATTCTATTATATGCCTATTTAAATTTTATCTTCGATAGTTTTAAATAATTAATCGCAACTGCCTAACGTTTGCTGGGAAATTTCTCATTTATAGCTGGGAGCGAAATAGCGACAAATTTGGATTTTAAATTGTCAACGTGATTGAATCTACGAATGTGGACGATTGTCACATTATGTGGGTGTAAGGAACATTTTAAGACGAATTTCGTAGTTTTGACATTTCTTATCTTGTTTCCCTTCATCGAATTTAATTTAAATGGTTGAATTCAAATTTTTTGAATTTCAATTTCACAATGAGCTTAAAAACGTTTTGTTAATGTTGACTTTTGCGTAAACCTCTAGTCCTATGAGGAATCACTTGCCCTTAGCTACAACATGCATTTTACTTTAATGCATAAATGCTAGCTATACACAAGCAAGATTATATAAGCTACAAAATTTCCATTCCATTTTCGTTTCATCCATAATCTCATTTTAAGCAATGCTTCAAATTTTTTAATAACATTTCCTCCGGCAAATCGATATATTCTGGCTATCATTGATATCAGTCATCACATTTAATGGTACTAATGATATTATTAAATCAGATATGTAATAATCTATAATTTGTTAGTTGTGAGAGCGAGATATATATATATATATATATATATATATATATGTATGTATGTATGCATATGTACATTCAAAGTTGTGTTGTTCGACGACTGGTTAAATACAATGGGATTGGTGTTTACTGCTCGCAAACTTGATTTAAAGAATTGTTACTGCGCAATCAATTATTGTTAAATTCACGTATATTTAATTTGATTTATATTCACGCGGTTTGATCCTCGATAGTCAGTTTGCCGTCGTAATTTGATGATGATCATGGAAGGTTGAAACGCGTCAGTGCGTTGCGGCTGGCGGTAGTTTTGTTATGTTTTTCGACGACTGGTTAAATACAATGGGATTGGCGTTTACTTCAAGCTCGCAAACTTGATTTAAAGAACTGTTACCACCACCCGCGCAAACAATTATTGTTAAATTGTATTGCCTATATATGTATATGTTGCGAAAGCTACAAACAGTTAATGTTCGTGACTGCATAGAAATTGTGCAGCCGACATTTCCAGTCAAGTTCAATGTATGCGAGACTGCTAAGGGTGAGAGCCACATATCTAAATTTGATTTCCATATATATCCAATGCGGTTTGATCCTCGATAGTCAGTTTGCCGTCGTACTCTGATGATGATCACGGAAGATTGAAACGCGTCAGTGCGCTGCGACTGGCGGTAGTTTTTTTATGTTGTTCGACGACTAGTTAAATACAATGGGATTGGTGTTTACTTCAAGCTCGCAAACTTAATTTAAAGAATTGTTACCACCACCCGCGCAATCAATTATTGTTGAATAGTTCAAATAGGACCAGAAGAATATGATAATGTCAACATGAAAGAGGGGTATATTCCCAAGTACGCATGCTTTTTTGATGGCTCATCAGTAGGAGTCGGTTGTACACCGTATACGCCCTGTTAGGCCAAGAAATGTGGGACGGTTGGACAATACAGTTTCTTATACAAATGTTTATTCAGGCGGTAATTTGGTGAACTTCATATAACACCTTCCAAAATGCTACTTCATAGCCAAATCACTATATACAGTATGTACCGAGTTTGTTAAGGATGCTAACATTATGGTTTTCAAGATAGGCTAAATTTCACTAAAATTGAGAATTAAAACATTTTGTGAACACATTTACTTAAGTAAATCCATAAACTCTGGTCTCGATCAACATCACGTATCACATTTCTTGGTAATCATGACGTCATCCAATTAAATATGTTGATTTTATATATTTGTTCGTAGTTACACAATACCTAATATACACAGATGATGCTAGTGTTGTCTTGAAAACGACGGATTCTGCTTACAAACATATTTTTAATGAGTTTTGTCACTAGTAGAGGTGTTTTGTACTAAGTTCGTTAAGCTAGCCTGGATGGTGGTACCGATAATACCTATAGTGTGTTTTCAGGTTATTTTGTTTTATACATTGGGCTTATAGCATAATTTTATTTGGCTGAGCAGCGGCTATATGCATTAAACGAATGCAATGATCATTCCCTTGAAAATGAAATATGACGCTACAATCAGTTTTTCCGATTTCTGTGATCATTTGTCTGGCTAACATGCACTGGCTCCACGGAAAGTAGAAAGGAAAGGGACCGGCGATGCACCTCCTTTTTATCGGAACCTAGTTATCGTAAGCAAGCGCAGTTTTCTCGCTACTGCCTTTTTTGTTCTCGGTTGGTCCACTTTATAGGCCTTCATTTTTAGGCAATGCAATCGCCAGTTTTAACTGAGCCAGATGTACGCGTGACTTTGGTAGTCGTTTATTTATACGTTTCCTTGATTTATTGTTCATTGTTTAATGAAGCGGTAGAACCCTCAAGTTTACCGTGATAACTTTAATAAAGCTACCTGAATTTTTAACACAGCTTTCCAGGCCATTTGAAACACGGCGACCATCATAAATATGCAGATGGATCTGGTCAGGGGACAGGTTTTGCTGCTGCTATGGCTCCAGGTAGCTCAAGTTACGGTCATTCCAGTCGCTCAACCTTGCCTGGCAACGCTATTTTAGGTTTTGGTGTTAGTGGTGGTTCATTGCAACATGGGGGTTTATCTTCTGTCAACCAGCCAGGAGGTGCAACCGGATCAAATTCGTCATCATACTCGCCTGCGGGTGCATATTTGTCAACGGGATCCAGCTATCAAATGTTAGCAGCCGGCCAATCACCGTTTTCTGGTTCCAGAGCTGCTTTTTCTATGGCTACGCCTCTCATCAATCCTGGCAGGTAAATGTGATGTTTTTCATCGTATGCACATTTGTACACTACTTTAATTAAATGCTGTTTGAAGGTAAACAGTTTATGTTGCTCGAGATCCATACTAATGAGAAAGCTAGATTATTCTATTTATGATGTTTTAAATAATAATAAAAATAAGTGGCTTACTTTTTGCCAAAAGTAACTTCACAGTAAATCTGGGATTATTTATGTAAGTCAAGTTTGCGGACTTGAAATGAGCTCAAATTTAATATTATTAAAATGTCGTACAGTATGATAAATGCATCGCTAGTTGCCTGAAATGGCGCGTGCCGTTGAAGACATATTTCGTGAATTTAAATAAATTCCAACCCTAGAAAGCTAGATTATTGTATTTATGATGTTTTACATAATAATAAAAATAAGTGGCTTACTTTTGCCAAAAGTAACTTCATAGTAAATCTGGGATTATTTATGTAAGTTTGCGGACTTCAAATGAGCTCAAATTTCATATTATTAAAACGTCGTACAGTATGGTTAAAGTATCGCTAGTTGCCTGAAATGGCGCGTTCCGTTCAAGAAATATTTCGTGAATTTAAATAAATTCCAACCCTAGATATTTTGTTATGGATATTGTATTCCCCAACTTTAAAAATATATGGGGTTGTGATATTTTTTGAATTCTTCGACCTAGCTTAACTTAATATTGTCATCTCCCGTGAAATACAGCATTGCTAACGTATTTGATCTATTCAAACGAGATGTACGCTAAAAATGCTGTTAAGCATCATATAACACTTGAATTGTACCGCCTTGATTTTTAGGCTGAAAAAAGTTAAAGAAGAATTCTCTCGGTCGACTTCATTAAACTATTTTCCTTAAATTATGCTCGTATACGAACATGCAGCATTAAAATTGGAATGCTGATTAGTTTGAGCAACGTAATGCAAACCTAATCCTTCAAAATCACAAATATGCTTGCCGCGAAGATCTGCCACTGACCTTAATTCAGGAGGAGGGTGACTTAATTTTTAGCGCGATAGGTAAAATATTTTGTACTTTATGGAATGTATCCTAATCTATCGCCTTTGGAGAATAAACCTTTATACTAATCTTTAAGAGAAGCAATCGTAATGCAAGCGATAGTTTTTATATTTTTAGCTTGGATAAATGCAGGTATGTGTTCAAATGAGTTTAGCGCATCATCATCATCAACAACAACATTGTCATTGTCACCACTATCATCATTACGGACTTCAATACAAAAGTCGCTAGTCGCTGATGCTTCACTTCTGTATAACCATGAGAATAAATAATAAATTAAGAAAAAGTAAACTAAAATATAACTTGTTACAAGTATGATAGTGATTTATACTAGGGCTCTAGTTAATATGAGTAAATTTACCTAGATAAAACACAGAAGTGAGGCAACTTAAGCCTCTAAACAACACCATTATGGCCAAGTCAGCTTTGAAGCAAAGCAACATCGGTTATACAACATCCACTTAGTTTTCACTATATCACAGCATACCACTATATATTTGTCCAAAAATGGAATACCTGTTTAGATTGTACCGTGGTATTTTCCCACATTCCTCGCCAAAATATATAGTGGGCAAAGAACTCAATACCGGCTCCTACTGATGAGTCTCCAGTAAACACGAAACGAATATGCACGAGATTATACTTTTCGTTCATGCTGTCCTTTTTGATTTATTCTTTTGATCATATTTGAACTAATTTGTTACTAGGTGCGAACATCAAATACACAGTTGCATATATATTAGCTCTCAGTGACAAACAGTATCTGCCTGCTTAGTTTGTTAGCGTTATGCAAGCCGTTTACAATTAAAATAGATGAGTACACAGTTTTACTATCAGTGCTGGCTCGCGAAAGTAATATCCAATATCTTTACTTTTGTTCAACCATATAAAATATACTATTATTCACTGAACTATTTCGTAATTTAAGTACGTCAGCGTCAAAGTTCTTTCAGACGGTAGATTAGTCGGCTTTGGCTACGGATACAATATTGCTTTATTTTTACACTACCAACGATTTGTCCATATCATCTTGAATGCATGAGTAGCCACCATCTCGTCTTTCTGTATAAAACCTGCAATCTCTTGATTTAATGCACAATTAAATGATCACTGGTCACTTGCGTCGACACTGCGGCTTCTAGAGGAAGATGTGGACGTAGTTATCGAGGTCACTTATCTTGGTTGCTGTTTTAATAACTCAAATGGTATGAATAATGAAGTAAGTATTCTAATCTAATGCCTTTTCCGGCCTTCGCCTTAAAAGTTGTGTGTTTGGTGTATCTATATGTTGATGAAAATAAGGCATTTTCAGTTGACTGACTTAGACTTTTCCAGATGTTTAACGATTGTTGTCTGAGCGACATATTCCATAAAGGTTATTAATAACGGATAAGCGTTGCCGAAGTCCTAAATGCTTTTTTGGATCCATCAGCGATTACACATCGTTAGAAAATCAAATGAGGCTCCACTAATTGGCACGTTTTACAGTCCGAATGCTTGTGGGGCGTTATTTCTTTCAGTTGGTGGCAAATTAGCGTAAGACTCAATTGGGCAGATAGGATCACAGGAAGAATGAGCGAAGTCAGACAACCAAATTTGCCAGGAAATTACCGATTCATCCTCCTGTACAGGTCATCATGTTTATTGCAATTACTTTTTTTGATATAAGCACCTGACTTATTATGTACATACAATTGTCAGTATAAACTAAGTTTTGTATAGTGTGGATAGGGCAATTCATCCAGTAGACCGATTTCGTCATTATTGGGAACCCATCACGTACTGTCCAGAATTTGCGGCGAACAGGGCTCGAACTTGGGCACGTCTGCGTCGGAATCTGTTACTCTAACCGCCGAGTCACCCTGCAGCACATTACACACAATTTTCTCTTATATACTAACTAATGTTTCTTGGTTGTCCGTTCTTTCAGGTGAAGCCTATATTGCATCCCTTCAGCCCTAAAGATCCAGCTAACCATCCCAAATTTTTTGCTATAGAACAGATGCCACGTTACATGGAGGAGTTGTATTGAAGTGAACATTTATATAATTAAATGAACATTTGCTGCGCGGGCGGTAATAACAATTACTATTTAATCAAGGTTGCGTTCAAGTACACAATACGAGTTCAAAGTCAAATTACTGTATGTAATACACGCCAAGCCTGTAAAAGGTATCGGAACCGTGATTTGTAGATAGGCTTAATTAAAAAAATCGAATGGTAACCTTCCTAATCATCTGCTACTTTAGAAAGCTCTTAAATTCTGGCCTCGATCGATATCAGTTATCTCACTTCCATAATAATTTTGACATCATTCAGTGAAGCATATACTAGTTATCTACTCTTGGTTGCAAAGAACTTGTATATATGCAACTATGTCCAACTAGTAACAAGTTAGATCAATTAGGGCCGCGAGGATATTCCGGTCAGCATGAACAAAGAATGCTCTGAAGGCCATTTGAACGTTTCAAGTACGACTGACTATGGCTGCCGGTTGTCACACTGGACATTTCTGTCTGACATGGATATTTTTATTTTTTTACATGTCACACATTATCCTGTTTTACTGCGTTTTTTATACTTTGCCTATTTAATTATGGAGTTTGAATCTATTGATTTCATTTCTGTCTTTTTCTTTCGAATTATACACGTGTTTGATATGAGTCATTTTGATTATCGATCAGTTTCAAGAATATTTAGTTAAGTTTCAGTTTATCTATGCATAAAGTTAGTAAATTATTTTCACCTTTTTTCTTGTTTGTATATACTTTGACTATTGTCGATTCATAATGTAGTGTGACGCTTTAACATACAAGTTTAAATAGTGCAATATAAATTGAATTGCTTCAGCAACATTTTAAGTTAAAGTCACTACCTTATAGTACGTGCTTGCATAAATTACTTTTTTCGGAAAACTAATTTAGAATGATGACACCCTCGTCTTCAATGTCGATGGGGTCTGGCTGTTCAACTAGTGAGTGGGCCACCGGATTGCAGAATATGTCTTCATCTGGTATGAACAGCCTCAAAGCCGGAAGCATTGCTAACAGTAGCAGCAATAATACTGGCAGTGGTATAAGCACTGGTAGGCAAAGGCCATTGACACCGCCTCCGCAGTTTCGTCCTCCTGCGCCATCACCTCAGATATCGGCTGGATCATGCAATATACCAGCAACAACGAAAACAACAACAATATATAGCAATGACAATACCAGCGGTCTACTAAATTTAAATTCATCTCTTTCTCCACAACACCGAAGTTATGAGCACATTGGATCTAATTCCGGTTTAGCTAACGAAAGCCAGCAGCACCTACTACTTGCTAGTCGTGACCATTCAGACAAAGAGTACGCCTCGCCCTGTTCTTCCAACTCCAAAGTTGTTTCTGCTGCTTCCACTTCTAACATCGGTTCTGTTGGTGGTCCCATGGGTAAATTGGGGAATAATACTTCATTATTTGCTGTGCCTTATCAACCTGCGCCAAGTTCTCGTACAGGTTCTGCACATCAGACGGCTAGTCGAGTCACAGAGAACAGCACTCCTACACCTAGTGATCTAGTTGTTGCTTCAACTTCGGCGGAAAAATAAAAGCTATTGAGTCTGATCAGATACAACTTTGGTTATACCTAATTTGGCTCTGTTATGTTCCATTAAGTTTAAAAAGATATTTGGCCTACTGGTGATGTTAAAACTAAATTTTAGCACTGAGCGTTTCTTAAATATATTAACCAAGTTTGACCAAGTATGCGCTTTGTTGTCCATTACGTGTACGAATGTTTTCGCCTTGTGTGTTACCTCGAGTATCGCCGTGTTATCAAGTATCATTGTGTTTATCGTTCATATTGTTGTGCAATTTTTTTCTATTTTAACGACGATAGACATGCTGTTTGCGCAGCTGTTTTTCCTTCAGTTTGTTGCAACTCCGATCGAATATTTGTTGACACTGGTCTAATGGGTGTTGAAGCCTATTTAGTAAATTGTTGTTTGGTTGTGTGAGTAAATCGAGTAAAAATTCTTAGTGAAACTTTTGATTGTTTAGGTCTGATGTATGTTGTTTTACATAAGGTGCCTCGTATATATATATATATATATATATATATATATATATATACACCACTTGGTCTTGGATTTGTGCATAACTGAGAAATTCGTCAAAATGGCTGGGTGAATCGCATCAAATATATGCTCGGAGATAGCTAATTTTCCTGACGGTGCCAGGCTTTTGTAAACCAATTAATAGGACAAATGCTGTTGGATTCTGGTGATCATTTGTTTTTTCGTACGTCCAGTTGGCTGAATGTGATGTTAACTTATGTCTAATGCGTCTGCTAGTTTCGTCAATAGACACTGTAAGAATCAATGCTTTGATACATGAAGTCTCAGGAAAGCCTAGGCGGAATGCGCCATGCGACACAATCTAGTTCGTACCGGAACCGAATGAGTGCTATTATACACGCGATGGACATCCATCTGCCTTTGCTAGTTCATTACAGCAAAATGATTATGTATATCTGGACTCTTGAATTATAAGAGCTGTTGTTACTTTTGCTCAAGCAAATGGATCCTTTACGGTTGACGAACTGTACACGAGCAGTGCTCGAACTGTTTGTCTTCAGGAAACAAGATCAGTACTTTCCATTTTTTATTCGAGGCGAAAACGTTGTAAAATGTCTTTCAGCAATGAAATCTTTACTGAAGCTTTTAAAGCAACATATAATGCTGCGAAACTAAAAGGAGATCGTATTCAGGCTCTTGTGCTTCGCAGGGTGTGCGCTGCTATACGCGCAGCGAACGAGAATTCACGATGGTGTAATATTGGTAACAAGTTGAACGCAGTTTAGTAGTGTAAGTCTACTCGAACTGTATGTGCATCGATCAGTCTGCCAAGGGATTGCAGACGCCTCAACTTTCTGAAGCGCCGCTCATTAAGCGCTTCCAAAACCTATCTAATCTGTTATCTGTACCAGACCGCATGGTTTGTGACGATTTTACTCTTCAATTCAGTTATGAGACGAATTTTGAAGCTCCTTCCTCTGACGATGAGAAAATGACTGGAGTTAACCCAAAGCTGTCAGAATCAACGGTCTTTCTTTGGAATTATTTTAGATAGGAGAAATAGTAGTGGAAAAGGGTCTACACGAGATTTGGAGATTGTGATTTGGAGAAACAAATACGCCTCAATCAAGTTTAAATATGCTATTTCGGTTTCTATTCACAAAAATAGAGACGCCAACAATTCAGACAACTATATTGAAAATGGTCATTATGGCTTATTTTATTCCCGGGCCTAAGATTGTGCTGAAACGGCGCTGCTACCAGCCGTCAGCGAATCCATCTTTTTCTATTTAACGATGCCATCAGACGGTCCGATTTTTTCGTATCTGTCTACAATCGCCAATCCATTGTACATAATTAGCAAATCTAAGGTCTTCGAGATAAGTGTACTATCCGTAGTGTGCACCACTAAAACTGCGAATCATCGAAATTAGCTACAACAATAATAATTATTTAAATCAAGGTAGCGATCTTGATATAAACACTTGTCCCCTTATATAATTAAGTTTGCCAGTATAAACTATGCGTCGTGTAATGTAGAAAAGTCGGTTTATCCAGTAAACCGGTTTCGTCTTTATTGGGAACTATTAAAGCACTGTAAAGAATTCGCTGCGAACAGGTTTTCAATTTGGGCACGTCTAGTTTGAAGTTTGTGGCTCTAACCACTGAGCCAACCTACCACACTCAGCACAATTTTCAATTAAATATAGTTTTTGGTCAGCCTTCCTTCACGTGGAGCCAATATGGCATCTCTTTAGACATAAAGTTGTAACTATCTTCAAATTGTCATTATAGAACAGAAAACACGTGTGAATGTACGACATATGTATATATTGGCACTGGCGTTTATATTAAGATCGCAAACTTGATTTATATATTTGTGTATTTTGTTTTCATATTTCATAGGATATGCCATCGAATGCACATTTTTCGAAAGGGTTAAAAGAGTAGAATATAAAGAAATAGATTAAGCAAGACAAGTGGAGCTTAGTTGTATTATTTAAGAAGTAGGAAAATTGAAAACAACGCAATCAAACAGATTGTCAGAATTATGGGGTATTTTATATGCGAACAGAAATTGAGAACATGCCGAATCTCAAAATCTCTGAAGCATCAAATCACTTGATATATGTTTAATATAACGAAATGAATTAAACTTACAATTTGGAGCAAATACTTGCAAATTTAGAAAGCCGACTCTCAAAAATAACCCAACCGAACTAATTGCCACAATAATGTATTATTTAATTTGCTATCTGCAATGGAGAAAGACGAAATAAATTATTTTCGAAGTGTCAGAACTTTCTGTTTTGGATAAATTTAAGGAAATGGATTGAACTTAAAATTTGGAGCTTAGTTTGCAAATTTTGGTAAGCAGTACATTAAATGTAGCTCGGTTAAGTAATACGGCCAGAAATAAAGATATTCCTTCTACGAACTGTAAAAAAGAAGTCAACGATTGAACATCATTTCGAAGTTTCAACAAATTTGATGCTTTGGATAAATATAACGAAATTGATTAAATCTAATATTCTGAGTTTAGATTTCAAATTTTCGATAGCAGTACATTTAAAAGCTCAATTAAGCCAAATGTCAGAAATAGGTTTTACATCTTGGAACTGTTATTGTAAAACCCCCAAATTAATATACTTCAGCTGAGACAAAACCGTTGATGCTTGGCTAATTTTACCGAAATGTTTAAGTACAAAATTTGTAGCCTAATTTGAGAAAGTAGCTTAGTCTTAGAATTTTAGAGAGCAGCATATTAAAAATGGCTCATTTAAAGAGAATGTCAGAATAGAGAGATATTCTTTTTTGGACCAAGGAAGATGTTACTGAATAAAGTTTGTTCATAAGTTATAAAAGATTTTCGCTAAATATAGCAAAAACGCTATAATTTTCTATTAGAAGTAAGAACTTGCGCCGTGTTGTCATCATTGAATTTTAATACGCAACTTGATGTTGCAGGATAATTTTTAGCACCCTTAGGTCGTTAAGCTCTTGATTCCTTTACATTTTCAAGTGCATAGATTGTGTTGTCCATTGATTGATGGGTTCTCACTTGTCCCGTCACTCTGAAGCCGTCCAAAATTAGTTTTTCTGCAGTAGTTCATAAACCAATCATTTTAGAATCTGCGAGCCTGAAGGCAAACCACTCATTGAAAAGAAAAACGATCAGAAAAACGAATTGTGCACGCTTTCAGAGTGCGGGGAACGTGAGAAGCCATGACTCAAGTGTCAACACAATCGGTGCACTTGAAAATGTAAAGGAAGCAAGAGTTTACCGAACTACGAGTGCTATCAGTAACTCCGTAACAGCAAGTTGCGTATTAAAATTTTTACTAACAGTTTATTTTTAGAAGTTATGAAAAGAGCGCATTTACAAAAAATCAGAGCTGTATTTTATATAATTAAACGAACATTGGTTGCGCGGGCAGTGATAACAAATACTATAATCAAGGTTGCGGTATTGATATAAACAACTGGCTCATTAAGCACATACCTAAGAATTGTTTAGCGTAGAAAAGGAACTTCATCACATGGTCCACTGGTTAGAGCACCAGATTCCGACGCAGACAAGTCCAGGTTCGAGCCCTGACCGCGGCAAATTCTGACTAGTACATGATGAGCTCCCAATAATGACGAACCTGTCTACTGGATGAATTGCTCTGTCTTCAATATACAATTCTTAGTTTATACTGACATATGTAAGTACTTAATGGGTCAGGTGCTTATATCAAGATCGCAACCTCGTTTATGTCAACTTTAGTTTATATGTATATGGTAATGGAAAAGCTGCCAAGTAAATCTTGTTCTAATCGGACAAAAGCGTTTTTGTGTGGCTAAATATAAATTTAGCGTTTAATTTTAGACCTTTATAAAGCAAGACAACTACTAAGTTACTTAAAATTTCATAATATTATTCGAATGGTTGCGAAGTGCGGGTGTTACAATAATGGCCACCACGATATGCGTTCGCGGGTTATCGCTTTGCACTATCAGTTTCGCAAAGATCCGATTGATCCCCATCGAGTCCGTCTTCGTAGTGGCTGGGTGCTGATTCATCCTCCGAAGGCTTCAACATTGTTCACACTAACCATTGGAGATGAGCGAAGATTAGATCGTACCCAATATCCAGTGTTTAGTATAAAAGATGAAGGGACAAATCAGCACCCAGACACAACGAAGACGAACTCAATGCGTACTTGGAAATGTGAAGCAATAGGGTCTTTACGAAACTGATAATGCAAAGCAACAACTCACGATTACAAATTGTGGTATCTATTAATGTCAAAATAAGTTGTTATTGCACATATATTAGTTGTCCGCAACAAACAGTATTTAACTGTTATATATTGAATTGAATGATGTCATGCTTACCGCGAAATGTGATAACTGATATCGATTAAGGCCAAAGTGTATGGATTTACTGGAATAACAGGTGTTCAGAAATTGTTGTAATTCTCAATTTCGGTGAACGTTAGCATAAATTAATATCCATCAGGTTGGTATCATGTACCGACTCGGCAAACATAGTGTTAGTACCATGTACCTTATCGGTACTATAATGTTGGTATCGGTTACTAACACAATAGCCATAGTTTTAGTATCCTTTACAGACTCGGTATATATACTATATAGTGTGAGTTAGCGCTGAAGTAGCATTGGCGTAGACTTTTTATGATGTTAGCTTCACTATTGCAGGTTTGCACATTCGTCTAGGAGATTGTACCGTCCTATTATACCACATTCTTCTACCAAATATAGTGGTTAAAGGGCATAATACCGGCTCCTACTGATGAGTCGCCAGTAAGCACGAAACGAATGTGCATGAGATTATACTTTCCGTTCATGCTGCCTTTGGTTTATCCTTCTGGTCACAACTGAACTAATTTGTTACTAGGTTCGCAACACCTAATACATACTTGCATATATATTAGCTCTTCGCAACAAGCAGTATTTAAGCTGTTATTTTGTTTGGAACTCTAGAGAGAAGCCACCCGATAAACTTTTTTCGAAGTGTCGAAACTGTTAATATTTGGCTGAGCATAAAGAGTTCGAATAAACTTAAAATTTGGACCTTGTTATCAGACTTTGTTGTTGGCAGCACATTAAAAGAAATCATCCAAGCAAAATTTTAGAATGAGTGATTATTAATTATCATGAATTGTAATGAAGAAACCGCTGAATAAGCTTTGTTTCTAATGGTCAAAACCGCTGATGGCTAAATGCGATTATTCGTAATGTAATAAACGGTCACTTTAACTATTCTTTTGACAATACTGTTTACTGTACTGTTGTATTTTTCCACATTTCTCGTCCAAATATATGGTGAGCAAAGGGCGGAATACCGGCTCCTACTGATGAGTTGCCAGTAAGCACGAAACGAGTGGGAAAATGAGATTATAACTTCCGTTCATGCTGACTTTGGTTTATCCCTCTGGTCACAACTGAACTAATTTATAACTAGGTTCGCAATGCCTAATACATAATTGCATATATATTAGTTCTCCGCCACAAAAAGTATCTAACTGTTATATGTCTACCTGAATGATGTCATGATTACCGCGTAATGTGATAACTGATATCGATCAAGGCCAGAGTGTATGGATTTCCTGGAGTAACAGGTGTTCAAAAATGATTGTACTTCTCAATTTTGGTGAACTATAGCATGCAGCATTTCATATACATATATGAGTTCTCTGCAACAAGCAGAATCTAAGAGTAATATTTGTCTATCTATCTAAGATATAGGAAAAGCAAGCGTAATGTCAATCGACGATTAGTGCTATAGCATTCTCAAAATTTGACTAAATACTCTTCTTTAAATAAATATTGCGAGCTTGAAGTAAACACCAATTCCATTGTATTTAAATAGTCTTCGGTCACACGCACTGACGCGTTTCGACCTTCCTTGATCATCATCAGAGTACGACGGCACACTGACTAGCGCGGATCAAACTGCAATGTATAGAAATGGAAAGCAAAATAAGATACGTGGCTCCCATATCTAGTAGTCTCGCATACATTGAACTACACACAAAAGGAACTATTATGTAACGAGTATTCTTCTCAATGTTGCTGACCAAACTGTTTATGGAACAAAATTATGCTAAAATATAATATTTCTTTAAAAACCTGATTAGGCGGTGTATGTATAAATCTATTTAGTGACATTATCATCAAAACAAAACACGCGAATAGCTAATTCATTTCAATATATTTGCGCGCACAGCACGTCACTACAAAAAATATACATAAACACATTTTATCAGTAAAAGAATGAAAATGACTTTTAAATATATTCCGCAGCAAATGACAAACATTTAATAGGTTAATAAATTTAGTGAGACTTTATTGAATGGTCAAATAATTTAGACTAAATAGCCTTTGAATGGAGACGGACGCCAGCTTTACTTCACCGCAGACAACAAGAAAACACGCAATCGACTTAAACAGTGTACACGGAGCACATGCAAATGAACAAATGCGCATGAAACGCACAAAAACAAGTTTTAGTGCAAGCACACATGATTTATAACATGGATGTGAATGATATTTGTATCATTTCTAAAACATCAAATGCTATTGTAATATATATATATATATATATATATATATATATATATATATAGAGAGAGAGAGAGAGAGAGAGAAAAATAAAATTTCATAATAAATAGTGAACCCTAAACAGGAAAAAACATATTAACGATTGAATAAGGTAAAATGGGCAAACATTTCAAATACTTGTAATTGATAAAATCTGTTGCGTGCCGGTGTTGACGGTCCAAATTATGGATTTAAAAAAACTTCAGTATTTTAAGCTTATACCTTAATTGTAGTGTACAAGAAATCGAGGTGAGCCGAAGATTGGTATATGTTCTAACCAAATAGCTAGAGGTCAAACGTTAATAAATGGTCAAGTGAAATTATGCTAGACTCAGATACCAAGGTTTGTTACTGCTTACGCCAACCTGACAAAATATTAATTTAAACCTCGCTTGGCCTTCTAAATTATTTCTTACCATAACAGTATTTGTAGTTCTGAAAAAAAAACAATTAATCGACAGTGTTTTTAGAATAAAGCAATTTTATGAATAGACAAATAAATAATAAGTAATTTTCTGGTAAATGCTATTTTTGACTTTATGGTACTGCGAATGAAATTTATAAAAAATATGATTAAGTCAAACAATCATTGATTACGAATGTGGTGGTAACAATTCTTTAAATCGATTTTGTGAGCGTGAAGTAAACATCAATTCCATTATTTTTAACAAATCGTCGAACAATGTAGCAAAACTACCGTTAGTCTGTTTGCCTTAGTTCTCTGATGATGATCATGGAAGGTTGAAACGCGTCAGTACGTGTGACTGACGGTAGTTTTGCTATGTTGTTCGACGACTGGTTAAATGCAATGGGATTGGTGCTTACTTCAAGCTCGCAAACTTGATTTATAGAATATGACCAAATTGACAGAAAATTACCACAAAAAAACATGTTTATGAATAAAAATAGTAATAGTGGTAATCGTCATAGTGCGCACTAAATAAATTGTGTAAATTATCACAGGTGTTCATTTAATAAATAAGATTTGCGCAGCTTATCACATACAGTTTGCCAATTAAGTGTTTTTCGTTAACAGGTTTTAGGAAAGCGATAATTTTCACCAAAATTTGGGCAAATTACTCCGTATTTTTTCTGAACAATATACGCTTACCACGTTTATATGTTCGGATATTTATACCTAAAATGGTGCATCGTTTAGTTCAGAGAACACAGAATTTTGAAAACTCAAACTACCAAGTGATATTTTGAGCCATTCAAAATTACTCTTGTAAGCATATTATGCAAAAGATCTTTTTATTTGATCATTCTAGTCATTCGTAACATTTTTACTGCTTATTTGACATTCGAGCTCTAGATTTCATTTGTACTGTTTATAAAAATAAAGCATAAATGAGCGTACGTTTTATTAACGTTATCTTTTGCTGTTTTCCACAACAATTCTGATTAATTTGAGTTGAAATGACACTTCGGCAAAATTTTTACTTCTGATTATGGGTCTAATCATTTAATGTTGCCAATTACCTTTTTTATAAATACATTTCTTATAGTAACAATGCAAATACCTTATCTACATCATAAATTCCAAGTTATACCAACGTTAGAACATATCCATAGTAGATTTAAGATCATTAAATATATAAACGTAATAATTAAATAATAATTGGTCATAGAGAAGAAATTCATGGTTAACATCTAAAAAGTGTCTTTTAAAGAGGAACTCAAAATGTGTGAGATAGACGTATATATATATATAGATAGGTCGATAGTAGATAGATTTATTCTGTTTTCATAATATATATGGTACATAAACGAACAGTAATCATTTTATATATATATATATATATTGAGAGTAACCGTGAAAACGTGAAATGACAACAAAAAACTTCACGATTTTAATTAGGGCTAGGGTTGTGAGCATGCTTCCCTATTATAGGTCATTGCAATAAATAGACGTCAAGAATTTTGCAATCAAGAACAATTTGTTTGTGCACTAGCAATAGTGTTTTGTCTTTTCAATTCGAGATGTCTGGACTAATATGTATATATTTTATGCTTACATTTTAGGTGTACTGTTATAGACCTAAAGTAAATAAGAAGACAAGGTGAACATTTTCGTCAGATATTATTTTGACTGATATAATGTTATTTTTAAAGAAAAATAAAAATATTCAGTAACTTTAAGCATATAGTTAAAAGACAAAATGTTTTATTTGTTCACTTAATAGACAAAAAAATATTTCCCTACCAAATTTTTCATACGGTAGTATAAACATACGCAAAATACATGCGGATGAATATGAAAGCACACTCACAGTTCACTAATTACTGGTCAAGTCATACACAAGGTTCAATTTGTCTAGCTGAGCAGAGAGGATGTGACCAATGGCAGCGTCAGAAATTTACAATATTTTATTCCAGCTTGCTGTGGCGGGATAATTGATAGCCCTCGTAGGTTGTTAAAATATTGATACTTTACATTTTCAGGTGCACCGATTGTGTTGACACTTGATTGATGGGTTCTCACTTGTCCTGTCACACTGAAGCCGTCCAAAATTAGTTTTTTTCTGAAATTGCTCGCGAACCAATCTTTTCCGAACAATTTCAGAAAAAAACTAATTTTGGACGGGACAAATGAGAACTCATCAATCAAGTGTCAACACAACATGTGCACCTAAAGATGTAAAAGAATCAAGATTTTACCGATCTACAAAGGCTATCAATTATCCTGCAACAGCAAGTTGCGTATTAAGATTCAACGAAGACATTCATGCAAATGTTGTAGAATTTTATCCTAGTAGCTTAATAAACAAAAAAACTGAACTGAAATTGATTTAATGTGCATACACGTGAATGTATTTTAAGTTTCAGTGGATCTTGATGAACAATCTGGTAAGAAAATTCTCGGCTGTACTCGCATAGGAATAAACAATCTAACAATCTTTTGAAATTTGATTGCGAAGTGCCAGCTTCATATTTTCCAATGCCGCGTTTTGCGTACGCGAGTTGTAGCTTTACACAAACAGTTTCACAAAGATCCGATTGATCACAATTTCCATCTCCTTTTTTGTCTTCGATTGGGCTGGGTTTGTATTCGTCCC